>MVGT01003194.1:777089-845788 GCA_002174775.1 Macleaya cordata
GATAAACAAACTAACAATCTACTCACATAATAAATGAAAATTTTAAACAAAATATAGTAACAACGAAATCCAAATCCATAATTGTCTTTATACTATTTTGAGTTTTACTTATTAAGTAATATTATAATTTTACTACATATAATGAGACAAAAGGAAAGTTTTTATTTTAGATCTAAATACCTCCACCCTATATTAGTAACTTAATATATTTATCTATTTATATCTTTCAAAATACTTGGTAAAATTAGAATTTTCTTTTTTTGATCACATATTTCTATGTTAGAAATCAATTATCTTAGTATATATATACGTTTCACAGGTTGGGCGGGTTGCTTGGGTTGGCAATTATCTATGCCCATGCTTGCCCAAATTTGACTATTGGTTGGCAAAATAATGCCCATACTTGCCCAAATGCCCAGCAACCTTCACCCATGCTTGCCCAAATACCGGGTCGGGTTCGGGTTGGTCGGGTTGACCCAACCCAAGTCCCACCCCTATGAGAAATGCTATTCATCCCTCCTAAGCCTTCATGGGTAGATTTCTTGCATGATGTGTAGGTAGGTCAATGCAGAAACAATATGGAGGGATGAATCAAATTGCTCATTTTAAAATTTTTATCCCCAATTTAGAAGAAGATCTACTCTTCATTCACATCATGGTCACTAAGGGCAAGTGTTATGGACATCTTAAACAAGCAAAAAAAAAAATTTTGAAGGTAGGGTAAGTACCATGGGCACCCCAAACAATCAAACTCCTCCCTCAGGTCCTAGATTTGGGGAGGGAGCAAGAGGTTTGAGGGAGGAGGTAGAGATTGTGCCTTTAGGCACAATCTGTGTCGTACGGCACAATCTCTGCCTATTGGCACAGATTGTGCTACACGACACAATCTTTGCCTCCTCCCAAACTATAAAAACGGTTTGAAAGGTATTAAATTTTTGGCACAGATTGTGCCTCTCCTGTGTCTTCTCTCCATAGTACTTGCTTTCTCTTACTACCTTAAACCCCTATCTTAAAAGTTTAGGTCATTCTATAACTTTTAACGAGTTGAAATTTCCACCAAAACGACAAAAGTTAGGACAATAAGTTATTGAATCTTCTCTACGTGGATCTCACTAAGCTATGTAAAATAAAAAAAAATAAAAAAAATCTTTTTCTATAGCAAGTTGCACAACAAACTGATGTAGACGTTGGATGTGTGTATTTCAATATTTACTATATAACTTGTTGTAAGTGTAGTATTATTAGCGTAAAAATGACCTATATAAAAAAATTAAAAAAAAAAAAAATTTTCTATCCAGTAGAGTAAGCAACGTATGGTCTAGGTCAAGATAAAAGCTCTATCACTCCAATGAAAATGCAGAAAACATGTGAAGCTGTTCCCCAAACCAAAATCACCCCAACTTCGTAGAAAGTAGAAAGTGACTTTATTAAAAATAATAATAATAATAATAAGATAGAAAAAAGAAAAAAAAAATACAAACAAAACAAAAACAAACTAACCAAGCAAATATAATAGCAGATTCCCAGATTCCCTACAAAAACAAACTAACCAAGCAAATATAATAGCAGATTCCCAGATTCCCTCCATAGACTTTTTAGTGGACACCCAATTTTGATTATATTTACTTATAGTCTGTTTGGACAAGGGATTTTAGGGAGGGATTTTGTGGGGACCAGGGATTTTGAAGAAAAATATAACATGATTTTTCCACCAAATCCTGGTCCCCACAAAATCCCTCCCGCAAGTCCTTTGTCCAAACTGACTATTATTTTATTGATGCTAAAAACATATTAATTTCATTTCGTTACCACTTTAAAAAACTGGTGTTATTCTAACAAAACTCCTCTTAGTCCCTCTCCTTTCCTCACCTCACAAGCTCACAACCCCCGACAAACCCGTAAGACAAATCAAATCACGCCACGCGTCATCATAAATGCAAGTCATAATTTCAACATCTTCCTTTTCTGTAATACATAATAGATATAACAATAAAAATATCTAACGGTAGTGAAAATTACAATTTTCTCCCCTCATATATCGATTAATTTACTATACATGCCCCTACTAATTGCAATAATTGACACCCCACCCACCCTCTTCCACCCACTTATTTGAAGGCCCCCCACCCACCACCACACTGGCGACTATAAGACTACTACGCTGATCGATCTCCTATTATAAAAAAATCTCCCCCATGGTAATTTCGTAAAATTACCTTCACATCGGGAGTAAAACTGTCAAAAAAAAAAATTTACGTACAACGCAAAATTCTAACCCTAATAACTAACATTTGTTGGGAGAAAACCCAACAAGAGAGTTAACCAAGTCGAAACTGACACGTGTCCCTTGCTGCTGTATGTTCCCAATTATCGACAAAGATGATGACGTAGGCGCAAAAGCCAAACAAAACGTTCCCGCCGAATCAACCGGTACCAAGTAATTCTTAGCAGGTAAATCCAACGATTTACCACCAGGAAAATGAAAAGTAACTGTTGGAACTTCCACAGTATTCATCTTTGATAGATCGTAACAAGTGTCAAACAACGCAACGCCACTAGTAGACGGTAAGTTTTGGGTGCCCTTAACGAACGAGTCACGGAGCGAGTTGTACACGTTTGTCTGTAACCGAGTCACTGCCGTTCCCGAGTCAATAATGATTCCACCGTTTCCCCTTTCGTCCATCTCAAATGACGACGGAGGAATCGATAACATTTCGCCGGCGACGCCTAACCCCGTTAAGCCCAAGTAATAATATGTGTCGAATTGACGGTTACGAAGTAACGGAGTTGTAACGGCGTTAGTGGGTTCAGCTTTGGAGCCGAACTCAAGTGTTGAGGCCGAGCTGGAGTCACGATCGACTAGGCAGTATGAGAAGGAGGAGACTTTAACTTGAGAAGGGAAAGAGAGGGCGCCGCCGCCGAGGCCGAGTAAGCCGGCTGAGCCGACGAACAAACCTTCATTGTCATGGCCGCAGCCGACAGCGACGTTATTAACGGAACCCGAGTCACCGAACGTTAGGGTTTCAGATACGAAATCTCCGACAGTGTAAGAACCGTCGCCGTAAGAAACCTGGTACAAACAAGAACCGTTACGACACGCCGAAACATCAAGGGTTTCGCATTGATCACTGTTACAGGAAATTGGTGAGTAGGAAGAAGAAGATGAAGGTTCGAAAATGGGGTCGGTTTGTTGGTAGCAGTCCGTACAGGGTGCGCATTGTACCCAGGTGACGTCACTTCCTGTGTCGAGGACCATGTAGAGGGGTTTTGGTGGACTACCGATTCCAACTCGGGAGAAGTACTCACCGCTTCCTTGACTCGTTCCGGAAATGATCGGACCTTCTAGATCGTCGGATTTTGCTTCGACTCCATCATCAGTTGTTTCCATTGGCTTGAGATCTGATTTTTTAATGCCTTTAATGGCGAGATCTAGTTTGGTGTTGATGGATCTGACCCGGGCTGAGTCGCGTTCTAATCGGGACAGGGCTAGGGTTTTGTAGTCTTTGTGTGAGGATTTGTGAAGGGAATCTCGAGAATGTAGTTGCAAAGTGAAGGAAGAAGAAGAATCTGTAGTTGTAGATGATGGAACCGTCTGTTCTTGCTGTTGTTGGTAGGTGGTTTGAACGGTTTCACGGTCGAATGAGAGAACGTCGAGGGTTTTCTGAATTGAAGCAGAGACGTCCAGAAGTGTGGTTTTGGGGGTTTTTTCTAAGGTTCGACTTTGAACAGAAGAAGGGAAGATAAATGAAACAGAGAGAAAGGCGAAAAGAAGAAAGTAAAGGCGAAATCCGAATTCCGCCATTGTAGTAGCAGAGGAGGAGATGGAGGAAGCGGTTGTCAAGTTTAGGGCTTTCGAGAGAGTGGGATTGGCTTATTTATGAGAGAGAGTGAGTTGAGAGAGTGGGACCCACCGATGGATTAATGTCAAGTCACGGCTAGTTAATGAGAAAACAGAAAGCGTTTAATATGAGTGAGAGGGAGTTTGAAGTTGGAAACAGAACAAGAAATCTAACTTTGCGGTTCAAAAGTTATGAATGAAATTTGTTGATTTCTTTTGGATTTTTTACTGTCCATTTTTATTCTATCTACCACGTTTTATTAGTTGCCAAGTGCACATATAATCTTGTGCACATATAATCTTTACTGATTTTTATTTGCAACCACTTTTTTTTTTGTTTTGGGAACTTATTTATATTTCTTCACCTTTTTATCATCTTATTCACACTTGGACTCCGCTTGGTATCCAAGAAAAATTTGCAGAATGTAAATTACCATAGCTGTGGTAGTGGTAGTTTGCATAGACTAATAGGGTCATAGGTATCCTAACTAGCAGAGGAATACCATACTAAGCAGCTGATTTATGAATTTGACTAGAAATAACTGCAGATGCAAATTTTTCTTGGACCAAGCAGGCCCTTGAATAAGGAGTTAGGTTGATTTTTTTTAGAATGATATAAAATATTATTTACATTACCCACTTATATATGATTTTTTTACTAAGGGTTAATGCCAAATTACAACAAGACTTAGATGTGTTACAAGAGGCGCGTGAAAAGTACATAAACTGACTTAAATATCATATCCAACAGAGATCGTCATCAATGGAGAGACACAACAGAAGGTCTCAATAACATATGCAAGAAAGAGCACCATCAACAAATGTAGGAAAGGACTCCAGAAACAACAATTTTATTTAGAAGTACCTACATATATATATATATATATATATATATATATATATATATATATATATATATATATATATATATATGCATATTAAATTACATGAGTCTTTACTCAATTGTAATATTACATCTAAAGAGTTTCGAACCCAATACCTTCAAGTTATAATGAAGGATGTTATATTGTCAAACGACCAAAGATATTTCTACACAAATTATTACTATACCCACATAATTTTTGGTCGAATTGTTCGTCAGTAACCTAGAACCGACAGTACAAATTTCATAAAACCGCCAAAGTGGTGTTGTCGGCCATACATAACCGACAAGCCATTTTGTATTGCCAACTATATCGTACCAACAATACAAAATTGAGTTATGTGAATTTAGTAAAAAGTTTTGTGGAAATATCGGTGGCCTTGTCAAATTACAATCTTTTTTTATTGTATAACACGTATGGCCGGGACTATTAAATGTACACCTGTGGGTATTAGAACTCCAAAGTCTAGATTATATCTATGTGCCATCTAGATCATTTTAACAAGAAAAAGACTAGGAGTATCACCTTGAAGGAGTTGTTCCAATGCAATACTTCAAATGCAATTCCTTAAGATACCAAAATAATTTTTTTTTAAGGGGACTATTACCTAAGTTACATTATGGTGTAGATACACGCAGTGAGCATGTGAGAAGCAGAGAAACTGCCAAGAACATCGTCACCAACGAACGAAGGAAATGCACCTACCAACGAGCATGGAGAAACCGCCAATAACAATGTACCTAATTTGTTATCAGATTACATGGGACGAACTTAACGGCAATATCGCGACCGAGAAGTTTTTTATCCCAAGACCTCCCATTACCAAAGATTTATGGGAGGGATGCACAATTATTGAGCCAAAGGCTCAAAAAATAATATATTATTCTTCATAATTTTAATTTAGTTAAAAATTTATTGAAACATTAAATTTTTCTATATTATTCACTTTATTCTAAGGCTGGGGATGTTTTCACACAATTCCCAAATTATTCTCCCGTAACCCAGAACGAGAGTACAAATTTCATAAAATGATTTGTCGATCACTTAGAATCGCTAAACCAAATATTGTCGATCATACATAACCGACAAGACATTTTATATTATCGGTGGTATAAAATTGGTAGTACAAATTGAAGTTGTATGGCTTTAGTAAAAATGTGTAGAAATATTAGTGACAATAATTGTCACCAAAATTTTAATGTGGGTTAAAAATTTAAAAAAAAAAAAACTTGGAATCATTTTTATGTGGGCCCAACAGGAAAGGCGTAAACAGTATATAGAATTTTCCAACCAAAAAAGAATAGTAGAATGGGAGTCCAAAAGAAATTTCTCTACTCATTTAAGTTTGTCGGGAGAATTTATGTCATTAGAAAGTTGAAATCAGTGTTTTAAAAACCGGACCGGACCGGCCGGTTCAACCGGTGAACCGGTGACCCAGTCAAATTTCCGGTTTGGGTCAACATTGACCCAATAATTTTCTCAAAAACTATCTTTTTGAATGTGAACCGGTCGACCCGGCTGGTTGAACCAGTGAACCAGGTGACCCAGTCGATTTTTAAATCGATTTTTTTAAGAAAGTATTATAATTTTTTACATTTTGCAAAAATGTGGTTGCTGGGTTTTGAACCCAGGACCCTAAAGTGACAAACCTCTTACCATTCCAGCTACCATTAATTTTTTTCATTATGACAGTATAATTGCTATACAACTAATTGTTATTTAAGAGTTTTAGCATTTCCCAAAACTTAAACTATTGAGTTTCGAACACGAGAAAAGACACTTTACCAACTGTGCTGCATAAAATAATATATTTTTATTATTGTTATTGTATTAATAGTTTAGACTTAACCTACTGGTCAATCCACCGGTTGAACCAGATTGACCCAACCCACTAGCTTCTCCGGTTCGATTACCGGTCCGATTTTTAAAACATTGGTTGAAATTGTTTTATAAAATCGGTCATATACATTTGACTCCATTTTTGTTTTTTTGAAGTAGATTTTTTTGGTTGTTACATAAGTATTCATTAATTAACTTAAATCTTTGATCAGTTGACTCATAAGTCAAGTCTATGTTGACTTGGTTGGTTTCGGTGGATTTCATTTGCATTTGTCGATGATTCGTTGTTATTATATATAAAAAGACAAACTCCTCACAACCCCACCAGCCACGACCACCATCAATCTCTCCGTCTTTCTACCAAGAGGCAAGAACCATATTAATATGTATAGATTCCCACCACTTTATGTACTTGTTCTCTCTCTTATTTTCTCTCTCTCTCTAGCTTATCACGTCGAATTCAACCTCGACTTCGAGAAACAGAAAACAAAATTTGTGGAATTGTGGCCACGAATATTTCAAACTTTAATTGAGGGCTCTGGCACTATGTCCTTGTGAGATTGGTCCCAGGTGCAACAAGGGCGGATTGAGTCCGAGTTGGAGGCAAACCCAAGCCCAAACTAATTTGTTCAAACTTCAAGTCCAAGCCCGAGCCCAAAGTTAACTCGGGTTCTTTAAAATGACAAGAGGAAAATCATGGTAGAAATAATAAGAGGAAGAGAAAGAGAAAGAGGAAAAACCAAAACTACGAAATGACAGAGGAGAAAGAAAAAAGTACAGCAACGTAGTTGATGAAAACCACGACCTCCACTATCACCGGTGATGGTTGGTGATGGGATGTGACGAGCAATGTGGTTGATGACAACCACGACCTCCACTTTCACCGCACCGGTGATGGTTGGTAACGAGCAATGTGGTTGACGACGACCACTAATATTCTTCCAGGATATTCAAAATAAGGGGATGAGTAAAGCTAGAATGAATAAAGTCTTCCCTATATGGTAATCCATGGAAATTGATCGAGTTTTCTATGCAAAATGTTGGGCTTGGGTTCCTGTAGGAATTCGAGGCATCAATCCAAAACCATGTTTAGTTCAAAGCGGTTTTTGTTTTTTTAGGCCCGCAGCTTAAATTAAAGCCCGCTGACCTTTTCAAAACATTTAGGCCTAAGTCCAACCCAATGTCTAATTGAGCCTATAAAATTGGGCCGAGTTAGCGGAACTTTTTTTTTTTTGAAGGAGACTAATGCGCAAGATACATAGATAAGAAGGCACTAAGACTGTTGTGACCGCTACCGAAGGGCTATCGAATTATTATATGGGATAAATTAATGGCATAAACTAATGACAAACTACTGACTAAGAGTTGGGTGCACAACTGATGGGCCAAAGACCCATCTGCACCTTAGTTTTATTCTTAGATTATATTTACTGTGTAGATCATCCTAAAAAAAAAAAATTTACATGGGCACCAACTAAGACCTTGTTGGCGGACAGCTGTTAATTATGGCGCCTTCCAAAACTTGTTATTGATTGTTGGTAGGCCTACATTTTGTTGGCACTCACATATTTTGGTAAAAACAACTTGTACACAAAATCCTTCCAAAATCGTACGGTGGGTTTTGCTCGACAGGTTTTTGCCAAGGTAAAGAAAGAAGAATAAGAGAGAAAGTCTAAGAAGCACGATCACTTTGAAATGGGGGTGAAATTTGTTGTGTGAAAAAGTTATATATGGGTGTGAATAATAAAAAGGCAATATAATTTTTCAAAAATCAATCCTAATTGTTGAATACCAAAAGTGTAAGGCCCGTGTGATTCAAACCTAACTTACCTTTACAATAATTAGATTTTGTATCACATCCGTTTTTTTTTTTTAGTTTACTATAAAATCCTAAATTATTTCATTGAAAACAAAGAAAACATATATTTTGTTGTTTTATAAAATTCTACATGATTTTAGTGTAAATTCTAAAATAGTTTTAGATGAAATACAAAATGCATATTATTTTAAGTGTAAATTAGTTTTTGAAAACAAATTTTTGAATCACAAACAACACAAACTCTAACTAGTTTGGGAACATAAAAAGAACAATAACGCTAAACCTACAACAGGGTTTACAACGATCCCCCATCCACTATCTTTACTACTTATATTGTGGCTTTGAAAGGCTTCATGTTTAGCTGTATGAATATCCATCCATCACATTTTGGGCCACAATATACCACCATTAAATGCTCAAATCCCAAATGTATCCTCATCTTTTTAGTTTTTGTATTAAACCCATATAAGTTGTACACTTTTATACTTCACTTACACCAATTCTAGAGCTTACTTGAATATGATTAATGGGTCAATTTTTTTGTAACGACGATGTTATCATCATGTAGGTCACAATGTTAGTGTCAAAAATGTGTAAGGGTAGTGTTCGGTGTTACTATCTAACACTATTTACACCTAATAGTGGGTGCTACATGAAGTTATAAGCTGATTTTTTTTGTGTCCATGATCTTCTCGTTGTTTAAATCACATTAGCTCATGGTTCATGTCCAAATGGGCCTAATTTTGATATATATGATGGGCTTACAATGTCCTCTTTTTCAACGCCATTGTCTTCCCATTCTACCAGTGAATGTCTATTTCACTGCCAATTCAACTTCTAAGTTAATCTTTACATTAACATTTAAGGAGTATTTTTTTTTAAACGTATACTTTTTTTTTACGTGACGTCCATTTTTTACTACATCCACATTGCTGAAATGGAGAAGTCAAATTGTGTTGATCACAATTTGATTGTTGCCCTTAGTAAATGGAGAGGTCCTCTGTATCCAACTCTTGTCTTTGATGAACTCATACTAAAATCTAAGACCAGCCCATGTCCAAATATAGCCTGCCCCTAACACAAGTCTTTTATCATATAATCATACTAGGTATATCGCCGTACCTCCGACACGACTTAAAACCTTATCCATCCTCCCCACACGCACTTCGCGCGTGTAGTTTGGATGTCCAAATGTGCTACGCACATTTCTCCTACGCACGTTTCGCGCGCACCCATACACCTCCTATGCGCGCTTCGCGCGCACTACACGCATTAGGGTTTGGGTATTCCAGTCATTTAGCTCGTGTAAATTAATTGTCCATTCTCCCCACACGCGCTATGCGCATTACCCTTATGCGCGTTTCGCGCACACGCACACACGCGCCCTTGGATCCACTCCATGCGACTCCACCGTCAAGTGTAAATTATGTGTAAATAAATAACCATAGCCACGGGACACGTCTAGTATTTCATAAAAGAAAATAAGGTTATTTTGGTCCTTTATATAATAATATTGTTAAAGAGTATAAGGATATTAAAAAATAAAATAAAGTTATTTTGGTTATTTAGTACAACAGGATACATCCGGTATTTTGAAAGCATAAGGGCATTTTTGTCTTTGACACAACTTGTCTTGGACACTGGGTGTATAATTTGTCGAAAAGAGACAAAATTGCCCCCGCCCTCAAATGTATTATAGAGTGATCATTTATTGTTAGCAACGTTCAATACTGTTGCCAAAAGTCCAAGTCCAATTCTTATCTTCCCATCTTGTAGACTGTAAAAAGAGTGTGAAGCCAAAAAAAATCAGCTCTTGATCTGTTTCTGCCATTTCTCGATCTCCATTAATGGCATCCATTTATCTTCTCTTTCTCATTCTAATCCTCATCATTCCTCTTTCTCTCCTCCTTCTTCTAACCCTAATTCTTCGCCCTAGACCTGTTAAGATCCCAATCAAAGGTCGTCACGTCTTCATTACCGGTGGATCAAGCGGTATTGGACTTGCCCTAGCTCATCAAGCTGCATCACAAGGAGCTCGTGTTTCAATCCTTGCTCGTAATCCAGATAAACTCGAAGAAGCTAGAAATTCCATCCGTTTATCAACTGGCATTGACGTTTCTGTATTCAGCGCGGATGTCCGAGATTACGATGCCGTACAGAAAGCAATCAATGAAGCTGGTCCAATTGATATACTAATTTGTAATCAAGGAGTTTTTATTCCTCAAGAATTGGAATCACAGGATTTGGAAACTGTTAAGTTTATGATGGATGTGAATTTGATGGGTACATTTCATTTGATTAAGGCTGCTTTGCCTGGGATGAAGAATCGAAAGGATCGTGGACCTGGTTCGATTGCTCTCATGTCGTCACAGGCTGGTCAGGTACCTTCTTGACTCGTCTTTCTTTAATTTTTCTCTCTTTGTATGTATGATTTGATGTGGTTGGCAAACTATTTCATGTTTGATTTGGAAAATTTTCAAATAATATTGTTTCCATCTTGAACCTACCAATTTAGAATCTATCAAGATACATAAAAGAAATCAAAGGGAAGGGGGAGTAAGATTTTAAACCCTAATCCTATCTAAAACTAGATTGGTGAGATTATACAATGTCTTCCAGTGGAATAACTAAGGTGATTAGTGCATTTCTAACATGTTGTTTCTATGAAATAAAATTTATCTAGGGTTTCCATTGCTTTGTAACATATTTGATATTTCATTGAGTTATATCCAATTAGTTCCTTCTGCCTCTTTTGCCAAACTTTATGAACTTGTTTCCAACTATGGACTGATTTCTGTAATAGAATGTAAGAGTTCATCTTCCTGCAGTCTTTGGTACTTCAAGGCTCATGCAACTCTCTCATCTTGTGATGACTATTGATTAGGAAACATGTTTTTTAATAGGTGGGAATTTACGGATACACAGCTTATTCGGCTAGTAAATTTGGTCTTCGTGGGTTGGGGGAAGCCTTGCAGCAGGAGGTTATTTCAGACAACATCCATGTGTCACTTATATTCCCACCAGATACCGAAACCCCTGGTTTAGCAGAAGGTTTGGAACTTGGCTTTCAAGCTTGTTTTCTTTTTCTTTTCTATTCTTTTCTTTCTTCTTCTTCTTCTTCTTCTTCTTCTTCTTTTTATTTTTTATTTTTGTCTTTGTTGTTTGAAGAATTAGCCTGTTTTGTTTTTCTCTTTAATAATTCACATACTTTGAAAGATGAGGGAACAATCATCACCTCTGGAGTCCGAGACTAAATGCTCAGATAATCAGAATTTTGTGGTGAATGTAGGAATTCATGTTTTGAAACCATGTTTGACATATGTATTGAAGAGGATCCATGTTACGTATCCAATAAAAGGACATAGTAGGAATGTCATGGTAGTAGGTTTAGTTCCTATTTACTTCTTTATGGGACTCTACCTTAGAGATCTCTCCGTACTGGCACTAACCATTGCCTAACAAAAAATGGTTTTCTGGACATATCCCGCTATGTTTTCTTTGAATGTGTCATAACCCTCTGAATTTTCATTTCATAACAATACCCCTTGGCTCTGGTCAATTGTCATTGACTACCAGAGATATGTGAATTGTCTCATGTGTCTTTAAGTATCCAAATAATTTAAATGCTCATTTAGTTTAAGAGGGTTGGTTGAAGAGGAAGAGAATGAATAAAAGAAAGATGAAACAAAGAGGAAATGGGAGTAGAATAAAAGAAATAAGAAATGGAGCGAGAATAAGAAAATAGAAGAAAACAAACGGGAGGAAGAGGAAAAGAAGAAAATAAGAATGATCCATGCTTAGGGTTTCGTTGAAGCATGAAAAGAAATTCAAGGAATAAATTTTTATAACTTAAAACCAGGGAAGTGGCGATTATGGTTCACTCCGTAATGGTACCACACTACCACTGTCAGATCCCTGGTCCAATTGGATGGGAAACCGGAAACCTTCTCTACTAATCATGTGATGGTTTCTTTTTCCATGTTTGCATTTTCTGTGACCAGGCTGCGATTTATTTAGTTTTCCCTAGGAATTGCTGTTTTTCATTAGAAAATCTCATTTACTTGGCAGGGTGCATTAGTTGGCTCTTTCCATGTGGGAAGATTCTAAGCTAGTGAAAGTAGTGCTTTAGCCCACATCCCCAGCCGACACGTAAAAAACAGACCCACCGCTCATGAAGAAATCTGGTGTAATAGTTCCAGAAACTGTGTATGTTAGTATGGATATCCCAAATTTAAACTGTACCAGATGATTTTACAACGTACTGTTGTTTTTTAGTAAATATGTAGCAAGTTGGCAGGGATTTTAATTAATTCTGACAT
Source organism: Macleaya cordata (assembly GCA_002174775.1). NCBI lineage: Eukaryota > Viridiplantae > Streptophyta > Magnoliopsida > Ranunculales > Papaveraceae > Macleaya > Macleaya cordata. Next base: position 789,789 of record MVGT01003194.1, read on the forward strand.
TTACTAGCCTGTTTCAGATGCCACTGAAACAGAATTTGCAGCGATGGCTTGTAGGAACTGTATATTTACATTTTGTCCAGTTGTTAATTGTAATTGACAAACAATGACTTTAACAAAGATGTGCTTACTTTATGCAGAAAACAAGAAAAGACCAGAACTTACAAGTATCATTGCTGCCTCTTCTGGTGCATTGAAGGCTGATGAAGTTGCCAAAAAGGCTCTAACTGGCATAAAATCTGGAACCTTCATTATTCCATGCAATTTTGAGGGACTCATGCTTTCTCTAGCAACAGCTGGTTTATGCCCCCAGAGATCACCCTTAATGGCACTTCTTGAGGTGGTTGCTGCTGGTGTTATGCGTGTTGTAGCTCTATTCTTCCAGTGGAATTGGTATGGAAGTATAGAGAGGTGGACTGCACAAAGGAATGGTAAGTGCTTTATAAAATAGAGAGCACCCTCAAACAGAGGATCTTTTTATATTTTTTCCTTTTCAAATTTTTTTCGCTCTGTCTACTGCTTTGAACCAGTTTCTTCGTTGAATGTTCATATGTATGATAATGATCTGTCCTCTACATAGAGCTTTGATGGTTGGTTAGTGAGTAAATTTATCACATGTTCACAAGAATTTGTTAAAGATTCATATGGATTAACACAGCAAAACTATTCGATGCATTTAGTCTTGTAAATATTTGACTTAGGTAAACTTGGCTTTGCGTTTATAACACATTACAAGTTTTGCGTTCTCCTCCATGTCCTTCATGAAATACATTCAGCTGAAGCTCAATGTTTAACCATAAGTTTGCCTTTGCTTTTCTTCATTATTTATTTATTTATTTTTCTGATCGGTGCTTTGCTTCATTTTTATTTGAGGATATGCTAACTTTCTAATGTATAGGAAAAGACCACCATGTTGGAGGACGATTAGCCTTTTAGACAAGATAACATTCAAAGGCCTCCAGACTTTTACAGAATGAGAGTAGGTCTCCACAATCCTGTTGATACCAGCTTAGGGCTGAGGAAGCTTCACATAGCTTTCATTGGTCTCCCTGGATTAATTCATATGGTTCCATAACCGTAAGACAGCAATACAATTACACCTGAACCTTAGGCAGCTCTTCTGACTTTTTTTCTCTAACAAACAGCTAGAAGCACTAGGTCATCATATGTACTACTAAAGAAAAGAGAAGAGCTGAAGACGGAAAAGATTAGAGGAGAAGGAAAATGATCTGTGGAAGTGAAGCTACGATTCACGTTGACATTTATATCATTAATATGGGGTAAAAAACCATAAATAAACTTAAACACAGGACAAGTAAATACGAAAAAAAATAGAAACAATAAACAATAGACAAGTGAGTTTAACCATCTTACTCCGTTTGATGTGGCTCCACCAAATATTTTCAACACTAGAAAATTGTTTGGTAGCAACTCCATCTTACAAAGTAATCAAATGAAGAAACGAATTGTTGAGCATTTTATGTTTATTTTCTATGCATTGTAATTGATTTGGGCATTGCTCTGACATCTTGATTGTAATGATTCTATGATTGTAGGGACCTAAAGCAGCTGAGGCTTAATATGGGTACCTTTTGTTTTTTGATGAAGGCTGACATCTATCTAGATTAGTTTCTTGGATCATGAAGAGCTCCTCAAGGTGTTGGAAACAATTCTCGGACTTGAGCAGTCATATCATGGGTTTTGATGCACCCTACGTCTTTCTTGGTGTCATTGGATTTATCTCTTCATCTTTTTTGCTATTTTGATGCGGTTGGCTAGGCTTTTGACGTGAAGGTGGTTTGAATTTATCATGAATACACTTTTCTTTATAAATTAACTGAAATCTCATTTCCATATCAACAATTTCTTTTAAGTGCAGACTATAGCTCCTTGAACTTTTTTAGTTTTAAGAGTCATGTGCACATGTTCCTTACGATGGCTTGTTCTTTACGTTGGATGTGCCCCACCTTTTAATATGAACACTACACTTATTTTTCTAATCCACCTACACCAGCCTGTGGGGCCATGTTGTAATGATCCAAGGGATGGAAGAGCTTCTTGTGGGTTAACCTATGGAAGGGGCAAAACAGCTTCGAGTAGGGCCGTCTTATGATAGGGGTTTGATCCATGAGGGGTATGGGACCTAAATGGGGCCCTCTTATAGGGAGTGTTGGCCCATAGGAGGGCTGTGGAACCTAAGTTTGGTCGCTTCAAATAGCCCCGCTGTGTTTTGTGTTTGGGTTGAGTAATTATGTGCCTTAAAGCCCAGGATTGTTGTGTGCCTAGTAATCCTTCAGTTTCGTCTGTAATCAGTCAGGCATTTTCAGACAAAGAATTGGATGCGGGGGTAGTCATCAGATTTTGTTCCATATTGTTGAGTAAGGTTAGAAGGGACTACTCCACTTGACAATGGGGTGGTTATAAGCTTATAACTTAGTAAATGGATTTGACTGAGAATTCCCCGTTTTTATTAGGGTTCATTTTGATTCATCCTGTACCAAATGCTAGTATTTTGTCAATCATATCCTATTACAAACTGATGACTTTTAGTTTATTGGTCTTCTAAGTTCATATACTTTTGTAGTTAATATGAACATTAGGTAAGAGGCCTCAGTCAAGGAGGCGTCCAATTTGGGTGATCTTATCATGCTATATCTTGAATTTATTCCGTCTCTCATTTCCCTGGACATAATTTTTCTGCAAAGCAAAACTGCCATGTTTCGATGGAGGGAATGTGAGTTGCATTCTCAGAGAGATGTGATTACTAGGAAAGGGGAATTGCAAACTCACCTCCTTCCATTGGGACTTCGCTATTCTCTCATTTTATCGGGGAATAACCAATCAAACATTGAAATAAAATTGCATTTCCAAGAATGCAATTCCATTTCCGTCATCCAAACATAACCGTAAAATACCTTTCCAAATTCAAAGCCGCTCAAGATTTTTGGAGGGAAAAAATGGAAGAGCAAGCTTTTTGACAAATTTTCAATTTATCTCAAACTTAATTGTCTGCTTGTAAAACAAGCTTAAGTATTGAAAAGGAAAACCACTATCTCAAACTGGTAGAATGGTGCTGATCACATCAATCTTGGCTTCCATGCACATATACCAATTGACTTGCTTTTTTGCTTCCAAAAGCCAGTATTCTTATTAGGTGAACAATCAACATCCCTCTAATGTCTTGCATTCTAAGAGGAAGTTTCCTCCTGAAAATTACAAGGGCCTGTTCGAAAATACAAACCCTAAAAAACGGCATATCTGCCTATTCTATAGGACCCAAGGCATCTTTTTTGTTTTCGCCTTTTCTGCCGAATAGGAATCAAACCCCATTCTTATAAATTATAAGATTCTTAACGATCGGATGTAACCGGGACCATTGAATATTAAATTAATAAAGCTACAGAAAAATGCCACGTAAGATACCATGTTGGATCCACAACGCGTGGTTTTCTCACGACTGAGAGCATCTCCAATGCAATGTGGATGTGGTAAAATAAGACTGCCACATAGGAAAAATACACATTTCTAAAAAAAAAACTCCTCAAATATTAATGTGAAGACACACTTTTAAACTGAGTTGGCAGTGGAATGTAATACTATTGGTGGAATGGATGTGAAAAACGAGGACATTGTGAAGTTGAATGTCTAGAATTTGAAAGAATTAGACATTCAACTTCACAATGTCCTCGTTTTTCACACTAGTGTCTTTCCATTCCACCAATAGCATTCCATTTCATTGCCAACTCAACTTAAAATTGTATGTTCACATTAGCATTTGAAGATTTTTTTATAGAAAGGTGTGTATTTTTCCTATGTGGCAGTCTTATTTTACCACATCCACATTGCATTGGAGATGTTCTGAGATCCACAAATTGGTTTACAGAAAGTAAATCGAACGGGGTATGACACGTGGCTTTTAGGGTTATTGGACCATCGAATATTTAGTGAGCCCGGGTTCAAGAGATCAAGCCGTATATTACCGCTTGTGTGCTGCAACAGCCAATAGGAATAGCGCACGCCCTCACCATTTTCGTTATAATAATTGGGTTTTATAGTAGATTTTAGAAGAAAGGTCAAACTCGGCCGAGTCATTATAGAGCGCTGACTCGTGAGAAAAGAAGAAGAAGAGAGAGAGAGAGAATACAATTTCTCCGAGAATTGTATTGTCTCTGTCTCTTCGCTCTGCAATTCTAGGGTTTCTCTGCTGTTCTCTGAGGCAGAGCAACCATGAGTTTATCAGTATTACAGGTATTACAAAAGCTAAGTCTGCAGCTTCTTCTCTTTCTAAACTAATGAAAGAAAACCTTTTTTTTTTTTTTTTTTTTTTTTTTTCCCTTTTTGTAATGGTTTCCCCTTGAATCAATGAAGAACCTTTTTTTTTTTTTTTTTTTTGTTATTGTTTCGAATTATATGTGTTAATGTTTCTTTTTGTGTGGTTTGTGATTAGGGTTTCACAAAATCCCTTGCCATGACAGTTCTTTCTGAGATCGGAGACAAGACCTTCTTCGCCGCTGCAGTGAGTAGTATATGGTTGCTTTTTTCTTGTTTTATCAGGGATGATCTGATTGCTATTCAACAATCTTGCTGCTCTTTACTAATTACATTTTTTCGTCCCCTCTTTTTTAATATGATTCTGTTTTTCTAGTTTATGTTTGTGTTTTTCATTTGCTGTATTGGCCTACATTTAAAATGCAGCTTTATGTGGAAGTGTGTATAATTGTGTACTGTTACATAAGAGCACTTCCCAATATCTCCTTCATTCTTTTGGAAATATATGTGTAAAAGATTTTCTAGATTTGGCTTCTTCAAATGGTTCTCCATCTTCAAATTTCTTATTGGTTTTCTAAGTGGCAAATTTTTGAAGTGGGGTTGGTTAAAGCTTTAGAAATTTGTGTTAGGAGGCTGGCAAGTAAAATTTAAAGAACCTATTTGAAGATAGAGAAGCCGTTGGGAATGATTTTGGCATCCATTCTCCTCAAAAAATTTAAGGTGGAGAAGCCATTGGGAGTGCTCTAAGGTGGTCGAAGATTTTCTTTACATTAATATCTTAGCTGTTTCAAGAGTAGCTTACCTATGAAAAATACCTTATTTCATTATCTTGATTTCTAGTTTCATTCCTAATTAGATTATAATGTGAAAATGAATACATGCATGAAATGCAATTTCTTAAACATTTGATTTACCAAGGCACCCTTGTTTTCTGCATAGTCAGAAAACAGACAGTTTCTTCTTTACAAACTGCGAAAGCTGAATATTATTAATATTTTTGCCTAACACCTTGATTGCATGTTTTAAGATCTTGGCAATGCGTCATCCACGAAGGCTTGTCTTAGCTGGTTGCTTAGGAGCTTTGATTGTAAGTGTCATACCTGCAACTTATGCCTTAGTTAACATTTGGGTCTTAAACAGAGTTTGGGTCTTAAAAAATAAAAAAATCATTATTACATTTTGGATGTAGGTGATGACGATTCTCTCTGCTCTTGTCGGTTGGGCTGCTCCAAATCTGGTAAGCAATTTTCTTGTGACGTGTGAAAGACGAAACAATCCATTTATGTATCTGGTAATGCAGATGCTTGCCCAATATAATGGTCTTTGGTTTAATATGCGATGGAACATCCAAATTAAACCATTATATTCTAAATCAGCTTAGAATCCTCTCCAAATCAAATTCATAATTGAAATTCAATTTTTCATGCAATATAAACAAAAAGAAAGATGTATCCACTTTTGATGGTTCTTGAAACTATTTATTATGTCTATTGATAGAGTAGATCAATGCGAACTTTGTAGTTCTTTACAAGAGTATGCTCTTTATGTGTATTATTTTCAATTTTTATGACAAGCATGTGTATTAGATCATTAAAAACTAAAAGAGTTAGTAATGATGAGTGAACAAGCAGCTAATATCATGTGATTTAAGCATAACTTATGAATTTATGTGTATTTAAGGATAGTTTAGATGTCACTAATTTTGGTTATTTTTAAATTCATCAACACATATAGGATGAGAAAGGATATCTGGAGTTACTGTAATTACGTTGGGCATCAATTCTTGATAGTCCGAACTAGGATGGAGACGATAGTGGTGAACGTACCTGTGGTTTTGATTTTCCCATGTGTTATATACTTCTTTGTTTTGCTGTTATTTAGCTGGCATGTCATGATTTGATGGTTGCTATCATTTCCATGTCTGGTTATATATTAACTGCTTCAGCATATGACGTAATGCCATAGATCCTCGTTTCCATACTCTATATGATCTTTTGTTATAACTTAAATGCCTTCTGATGTCCTTTGTCAGTACATATGTACATACAGACACAGTGGACCAACTTTTTTCTTTCATATGTGCTTCCTTGGTGAATCCTTTGTTAGTTTGTTAGTTCCCATGGATCTTCCATTTGAAAATATAATTATAGCTTCAGTTTTAGTGGAATGATAGAGCTAAACTGATACGCAGCACCTAGTTAGTTTGCAACTAGTGCATGGAACCAGTCAAAAGTTTCTCAAATGTGACTACTTGTGAATTTTCTGTTAGCGTCTTTCCTGTTCTCTCTCTCTCTCTCTCTCTCTCTCTCTCTCTCTCTCTCTTTCTCTTTCTACTCTTTTTTTATTACTATTATTATTAATTTTATTATGTTCATATGTGGCTACAATGATACAGATTCCTCGCACATGGACTCATCACATAACTACCTTTTTATTCTTTGGCTTTGGACTTTGGACCTTGTGGGAGGGATTTACTGAAGATGGGTATGCTTACTCGTCTTTTTTTTTTTTTGAGGGAGCTTACTCCTCATCTTGTGGAAATACTTACTCATATCTATTTCTTATATTTTTATCCTTTACTCTTTAGTACTAAGTGCTAGTTTTGTTTCACCAAACAGGGAGGCAGAAGAGTTGGCTGAAGTTGAAGCAGAACTGGTTGGTATTTTTTCTCATGTTTCATACTTGTTTCACTTTTTTTCTTCTTTGTTTTGTTTCCCTGTTCGTTTTCTGACGCCGCTAATGATGGATTATTAGAACTCTGATTTGAAGATAAATACAGGAAAAGCAACAAAAGGATCCAAGGTGAGGTCCAACATAGAACATGTTATTTTGAAATCTATCCCCATTCATGTTTTTCTGTAGATCATAAATGAATGTGCATGAACTATTGTTATGCTGTCATCATCTCTCATCTATTTTGTATCTCATCTTTGGTAACCCAAGTGAAAAGGTACAGATGACTAGTCAATGCCAATTGATTGGGACAACTCAATTCTTTTCCTCATTGTGGAACATTTATGCTTAAATGCCATCCGATTTTTAATTATTTCATATACGTTTAGCTTACATTAGTTTTAGCATATTAAATTACAGATCTGTAATCTGCATTACTCTATTGGATCCTTATTTCAGAATGTGTTCTCCTGATCATTGGGTCAATGTTTAGCATGGTTTTGGAGGACATTTTTCTGCAAGTATGTTTAATGGATCTGACTATTTTGTATGCTTCAGGCAGATGATGACTTGAAAAAGCAGAAGAGGCCATTCCTCACCCACTTCTTCTCTCCCATCTTTTTGAAGGTAGTAGTAATGCCTATAATTTATTTGGTGTGCAACTTAGCAAGGAATTTTACTTTATTGAATTTTTATATCATTTTGCAGGCATTTTCCATTACATTCTTCGGAGAGTGGGGTGACAAAAGCCAGGTAAGCAGCATTGGAGGAAGCTGTGCATACCTGGATGTATTGTGGATGACAATAATTCTTGATTCTAGTCACTTTTGACCGAATTTAACTGCCTTTTCAGCTAGCTACAATTGGATTGGCTGCAGATGAGAATCCATTAGGTGTGGTTCTTGGGGGGATTTTGTAAGTTTCCATTGTCTTTTTTATCATTCATATATGATATTATCTTCTTCAAGAGGCTGCTCTAAATTTGATACACAGGGTACCTTTGCTATGCTTGAAACAAATCATAACAATATCCCCTTTTTTTTAAAAAAAAAAAGATGATAGATGCTTAGTTGTATATTTTGTTCTCTCTCTGTGGGAGCTTCCGTAATAGGGATTTTACTTATCAGAAAAATAAAGAAGGGATTTTTCCATGCCCAAAAGTCATTCCATATAGTTTTTTCTATGTTAGGCCACCTCAATATGGTCCAACATTGAAGCTCAATCTGGTCCACTAAACTAAACAATTTAGGATCTTGTCCTTTGTATTTCGAGGATCATCTAACAGTTTTTTACTTTCCAGATCGATAACCATGATTCTTATTGATTTTTCACCTCTGCCTTGTGAGAGAAAAGAAAAGCAAATTGTAGGCTTAGTCAGTGTCAAGACAGTTATATGACCGTTTGTGGTTCCTAAATTACCTAATATTTTGGCCTCATGGAGTAAATGATCTCCATAACAGTGCTTGCATGTTTCAATAGAAAGTTTTTGTCTATTGTGACAGAGGTATCTTGGTGCAGTTTGCTACTGAATGCATTATATATATGTTTTTACGAACTGTTGATATGATTTTCTCTTGTTTGATGTAGAGGTCAAGCATTGTGCACTACTGCAGCTGTTCTTGGCGGCAAGAGTTTAGCATCCCAGATATCTGAGAAAATGGTAACTGACCTTTCTGTCATCGACTCTAATGCTTTCTCTTGTCCATACATTTGTGAAATCAAAGCGTTATCCATGTCAATGCAGGTTGCAATCTCAGGCGGAGTTCTTTTTCTGGTTTTCGGTATGCAATCTTTCCTCACAACAGTCGAATCATAACGTCTGGACTCGTTCGAACTGTGAGTATCTTCATTTCGTATTCCTATATGTCATGCCATAGGTTCTTCTCAGCAGTCACCTTTTTTCTTCATGTTTTATACACAAATATTTTTTTTCTAAGAAGTTTCAGCAAACACCAGTATATCTCGAGCTGCAGTATAACTCATGAATTATATTACCTATTATACACACCTCTTGGAATGAAGAAAATAAACATATTCTATCCCTATTTTTCTTGTTCTTTTTTTTTTCCCTATTTTTAATTTTTCATTTTCTAAAACAGAGGTTCCAAAGTGCTCAATTTTTTAACCCAAGCTGTCCAGGCCTCTATGAGCACTTGACTATTCCTTGAAGGCACGCGCAACCCACCATGTTGTGGCTATTACTGGGATAAATTAGGGTTTTTCAGAAATGGAAGGAACCAATAATCCAAATCGAACTTACTGAACAAAAGCCCCAATCACTATTTTGGTTTCGGTTGGTTGTCATTTTCCCAAAAACCGACTCAAAATTGGTCTGTTTTCTGGATTTGTATTTTTTACAGAACAGATAAAAATCGAAATGAAATAAATGTATAATGAAACACTAAAGAATTGCTGTCACAAGCGACGTCAAAATTTTTTTTTAAAAAAATTGTAGTGTTTATGTGCATTTTCAAATACCTACTTGAACTTGGAATATCATTTCTTTCTTTTTTGCAGATTTGAAGGAACTGAAGGTTTGAAATGAGCTTGTGGGATGCAATGGCTTCCATAAGATCAGGGTTTTGGCTATACTTTTTTCGTTTATTTGGTACTGTTGTAGTAGAGAAATGATCGATTGAATATCTATTGATACATAAATCTATTAATTTCTTGGAATTGACAATCCTATCCAAATCAACTTCAATTGAATGTAATTGGAATGGATTTTAGTTCAAAGTTGGCCATGATTAGACTTACCTTTAACAAGTAAACAAACTTCCCTTTTATATATTTACTATTAGGCATGAAATATATCATTTTACCCCATCTTCTCTAACGAAGTCCGAATCCATACACAGTCGGCCGAGTCCCTTCATTTAATAAACACTATGATCTCTCAACCATCGGAGCTGGGCAACCAAGACGGCCGGGCAACCATTACCATATCCAGTTAATAGCAACCAGAAATGGCAAAGTTTTATAAGTCTGTTTATATCATCTGCTAAGAATCCATTTCTTTACCCAAAATTTAGTTAACATAATAGCAAAACTCATGTATCTTCTAAGAATCTAAACAGTGGGCAATACTGTGAAGAAGTAGAAATCTATAACACACAAAATAGATTCAACAAATGGAAAAAAAAAAAAAAAAAGTAGCTGGCACGATCTTTCTTTTTGAACTGGTTGTAAGATGGAAATCCTTATTAAAAATAGAAATCTTACTGTAGGGTGTATTCACTCATCCTCTTGATTTGCCTCACACCCCCTCGTGATTTGCGTCAAATCTAAAATTGTTCCTTTCTGTAAATTATTCTGCTGATCCTTATTCTCATGCATCTGTTTCGGCCAATGACATGCTCTCAATTTATTTTTCAAGAAGAGACTCTCTTGTCTTCTGCAATTTACATTCACCAAATTTGAGAAAAAGAAAAGGATCGACACAATTACTCCATCAAATTTTGCAATTCACCCCTCAATTATGCAGTTAAACCAACAACTGCGGTCACTGCATGATTTAGGGGTGAATCCAAAATTACCTACCCATCGCAGAAGTATAAAAAAAAAAAATTTGTTTTTAATTTCTTTTTTTGAGAAATGCCTAAAAACTCCAATATGCATTTATTTTTTTCATTTACTCCACAAGATTTTCAACTTAGCCAAAAAGTCTATTTGAAACCTTTTTATGTATGATTAAGTCATTTTTAAATTTAAATTGTGTTTATCTTTTTATCTTTTTCAACGTGAACAACAGTTGGAGAGAGAAAATTAATATATTTTTTATTTTTAAAAGTCAAAATGTCATATTTCTTACACTAAAAATTAGATTTTGACGAAATTAATTTATACATTTGGAAAGGATCTTCGAAACGAGACCAGACAATAATATTATTTAAAAACTTTTTGCAACGCAAAACCATTTTTTGAAATACAAAAAAAATAGCTGAATGACTTTGGTAACGTTCACCCACGTAAAAAGTGGGTGCTCAAAATGACACTCCTTATTTCATGTCTAATTATTATTATTATTTTTTTTTTGGAGTCCAAAAATCATCCCCACACAAAGGGGGTAACAAGCACAGTGGGTGCGGTAGGATAAAACTGTACATTAACTACCCTGACTGCTTTTCGCGCCTCGTCCACTCGTTCCATCTTTTATACTTGTCTCGGGCGGGCTCTGTAGGTATGTGTTCCTTCTCTCTCTCTCTCTAAAATCAAAATGGCTTGCAAAGCACTTTCTCTCTCCTCCTCCTCCTCCTCCCACGCCCCTTTCCCCACGAAAACCCTCCGTCTCCGTCGCACACTCAGAAGCGATTGCTTATCCAAAACCAGTTTCTCTCTCTACGTCAATAACCGGATTGATCGCTGGTACAATCCAGACAGACGAAGAAGCTTCATTCATCCGAAGATCGTCCGCCGTTGGATCCAATCCGATTCTCCACCATCACCCTACGATTCCCAAGGTAAAAAAAATGTAAAAGAAAACTCTACTTCTCCATTTCTACTCTCTTTATTAACTCATAAACTTCACATTATTATGAAATTCTAAAGGTTCTGCTTGGGGCACCGTGAATATTGGCAAATGCAAAAATTCTCGGTTTATCATGTATTTGTAGACGATTGATGATGGTATCTAATAACAAATATTTGGTAGGATTTGCAATGACCTTACAAAATAAACTATCTAATTTTTTTTTTAATTTTTTTTTTCTAATTTATAAAATTTTATTTAGCACCTACAAGAGCCACGGTGTAGATGAATTACTTGTCTAAATTACAGCTCTCCCAACATTTTACTCGCAGCACAATTTTTTTAAAAAATATAGGTTGCCGGATTCCCAGAACCGATAGGCCATTTGTGAAATTTGTGATGTCAAATCTGAAAATCCGACAGGCTGTTCTGTAAAATGTTAGGCGGAAGGGGAATAATGCTGGGCGGAAATATACGTACCATACTTGATATTGGTTCTGAATTTTATTGATATATTCTTTTTTCTTTTTCTTTTTTTTAATTAGAGAGATTTACTGTTGTGTCGCATAACATATTGGCGGATAGAAATGCTTCGAAACACAGAGGATTCTACTCAAATGTACCTTCTGAGTATATGAATTGGGACTACCGGAAGAGAGTTATATGCGAAGAACTTATTGGGTTGGACCCTGATATTATCTGTTTGCAAGTAAGTCCATCTTTTAAGGTGTTGAGTTTGTTTGTCTTTTGATTTCGTACTGTAAAATTGAGAATTTACTGATAATTATGAAAAATGTTTGTTGGATGTTGTTTTTAGGAGGTGGACAAGTATTATGACCTTTTGATCACCATGGAGAAAGAAGGCTATGCTGGCACTTATAAGGTGAAATTCTCAAAGGTCTAAAATATTATCATATAAGTGCGACCAGATTGTTAATTTGTTACTGGGAATGTATTCAGACTGAAATTTAAAAGTGGGTGGACACCCCTAACATAATATAGGTCTAGATATGCTTTTCAAACTCATGTTTTTTGCATTTTGGCCTTAACTGAATCACTTAATGAATATTGTAGAGACGCACCGGAGATACCGTAGATGGTTGTGCTATGTTTTGGAAATCAGATGTGTAAGAAGTTTCTTTAATGATGTTTTTGTCCATTAGTTTATTTATTTTGATTTAGATGATACCGGGGTAGTTTTATTGTGAATGAATGATTGAACTTCTTACTTTGTTGCATTAGGTTCAAGTTACTGGAGGGAGAGAGCATCAAATTCAAGGAGTTTGGGCTTCGTGATAATGTTGCTCAACTTTCTGTTTTCGAGGTAGTAATATGTATTTACGTACTTTTGGTTCAATGTGCATTTAAAGTTTGCAGACCATGTTTATGCATTGTTCTGCGTTCAAACAGTTCATATTTGTTATATTTTTTTGTACCATCATTTTCTCTATCTTACTTTGTTTCATACAGGTAGATGTGTAAAGCGGATTCAAGACGAATAGTGGTTGGAAATATCCATGTTCTTTTCAATCAAAACCAAGGGGACATAAAATTAGGTCAAGTAAGTACCTTGACATTGCTATTCGTTTTTTATGCATGAACTGGCTCTAACAACTTACAACAAGTGGATCCCAATCCAGCATGTTTGAGGGTGATCTAATGGGGAAATAGAATGTGCACACCTCAGACCCATTTGTGTAATTGTGTCAATGGTGCAACGTTAGGTGCTGAGACTAATATTATTTGAATCGGTGCGTTTGTTGTTGAATAAGAATTGATATCTGGTTTTGCATTTTTATGATCCATATAACTTTTTCAAATGTCTTGTATTCCATGTACCATTATTCAGTTAAAACAATAGTCAACAAAAATTGGTATGGAATTGAGAGTAAATGATTTATGGATTCAGAGCGTGTTTAGTTGGTAACATATAGGGATCAACATGAGGTACTGATTGAACTTCCACTAAGAATCTGACATAAGTTCAGGTGAAACTTTCAAGAAGGCTAGAATATCATTTTCCTTTTTCTTATCCATCAATTCTAGTTTCCTTTTTTATCGGTTGATATGTTTTAATATCTGAATGTGCTATTTTTCAGATCCGTTTGCTCTTGTCGAGGGCACACACCCTCTCAGAGAAATGGGGTACTATCCCTGTTGTGCTAGCTGGTGATTTCAATAGCACTCCTCAGGTCTAACACCTTATGACTGTTGTTATAAATCTTCCTACTTTGTCTAGGATCAAGATAAATTACATTTCTTTTTCTAGTACATTGATATTAACCACTAGTTCTAATTTTGTTCTTCTGCAGAGTGCTGTTTACAAGTTCTTGTCATCTTCAGAGGTGAAATATTTTAATTAGTTGTTCATATTTTTAATGTTATTTCAGGTACTTCTAGTCATTCTATATAGTATGAGTAATGCTACGCTCATATAAAGGTGGCTTCTTAATGAGGTGGCATGATATGATTGGCATTTGTCTGACACATCAAGTACGCACCAATCATATCATGCCACGTCATGTAGTAAGCTACCTTTATATGGCTATGTTATCTAAGCTTAGTATTATTCATATAGTATTGGTGATTCCAAATTTTAATTATTCTTTATGACCCAATGCATCTGCCTATGTGTTGTTTATAAGGTGCTTGAATTTGTGATATGGTTATCATTTACAGCTAAATATCACATTATATGATAGGAGAGATTTATCCGGCCAAAGGAGTTGTCACCCTGCTCAATTTAGTAGCACTGAAAGACAAATAAGCAAACCATGTATTCTGATGGACAGGTACATGCTTTATTGTCATTTGCTGATATTGTTTCTGGTACTCGTTAACCAAACACTAAAAGCTCAGCTTGGTTCTCCAAATCAGTCCATTAATATGAGGTTGTACCGGTGAAGTTGCTACCACATCTATATGAAGCTTTACCAGGCTTAGGTTCATATGAGCACCCGGGAGAATGTGATATCTGAATTTAACTGTAGCTTTAAACTCTGCAAATTACTTTTATTTTTCTAAGAGATTTTTCTGGATGCAAAAGATATACTTATAGTGACAATTATAAGAGGACAATCTAGTGAAGAAAGCTTTCTTTGTGAACAGTGACACTAAGGACATTTTCGAAAAAATAGTTTCTGGATGGCCTCTGAGATTAATTATTGCACTCACATTCCCATGTCAAAACAGAGGTGCGCCTTTCAACGGCGTGGGAGGCGCCAGCCTGTGAATGAATCCAAACAGGCCTTGTGTAGGGTTTTTCAATCTTCTACACAGTAACTGTTGTTATTTCAGATGTTTTGAGTATTGCTGGACTGATGAAGAGGTGAAAACTGCAACTGGTGATTCAAGCAGTACCGTAGTTGAGCATTCTTTGAAGCTAAGCAGCTCCTATGCCACTGTGAAGGTTAGTGAGCTAGCTATTTCTCTACGATTTTTTTTTCATACTTCTGTCCATCTTGTTTCTGTAATGGATGTCAAGGATTCCTATTTTACGCCATTTACTTTTTACAGGGATCCACAATTTCTAGAGATTCTCTTGGTGAACCCTTGGCTACTTCATATCACTCAAGTTTTCTTGGAACTGTTGATTATCTCTGGTAATTTCCATATTTCTTGAACTTTTTTCCATCTAATAGAAATGACTTTGAAAGATTTAAATAACAACGGTAAATTAAAACAGGTACTCTGACAACCTTGTCCCTACAAGGGTTCTGGATACTCCATCAATTGATATTTTACGGAAGACAGGTGGCTTGCCAACCAAGGTACAAATGCTTCTGATAATCTTTAGACAGCTATATTGAATGGATAGGGGTGCTAAATGTCTGTCTTCGACACAAAGGACTGTTATATTGGCTGCCCCTAATAATCAGGATTTGAATAATTTGGACAAAGTTAGCTGGATTTGCTATTTTGTTTTTATTCATACTTTTAATCTCATTGGGATTTTCTTGAAAATTAGTCTCCATGCTTCAATGATATCCAACTGTCTATGCTCTCTCTGGAATCAACAAAGCTCACCATAAATTTTTTTTTTTCCTGTTTAACTTCGAATTTACTGTTTAGTCTTAAGCCTAGTTGAGTAAATTTGTGAGGTCTTGGTGACTGATTACTTAAATTGATATACTTCTGTGCCAACTCTAGTTCTTTAGTTTGTGGATTTGCTTGCAAGCTTTCTAAACAGATTTACCAGCTTAAACTCTTCCTCTGTTTTGGGTTTTGCTATGTTATTTCATTCACTTTAAACCCCGCAAATAACTTTCTTTTCCTATAGTAGTGGGCTCACTTTACTGTTTCCATCCAGAAATTGGGCAGCGACCACTTGGCCTTGGGTTCTGAGTTCGCTTTCATCAATGCGACAGAAAAGATGAATATCGCACAAGAACCACTACAACACTAGCCTAAACGACAGCCACGAACTTAGTATTTTGAAGTTCGCACTCAGGTGTGGCATCAACTTATAGTTACATTATCAAATTTAGCTGGTTCAAATTTAGCTGGTTGGCACCTTTTACTCAAACTTCTTGTTCGCTCTGTTCAAGTATATATCTGTATATGAAAACGTGATCATCCCTTTGTTGATTTATCTATTGAATTTTCAGTTAAATATCTTGTTTTATTATGCATGAAATATTCTTACGCCCTAAAACTCACAGAGGCAGAGGAGAGAGAGAGAGAGAGAGAGAGAGAGAGAGAGAGAGAGAGAGAGAGAGAGAGAGAGAGTCTTATTATGGTAAAGCCTTGTTTCTTGATAAGCATAATATTACATGCCTTTGTTCTTGAACAACATGCATGCATAGAAATCTCTTATATATAAATTTAAGTGTAGAAGCTATATGTGGAGGCATCGATGATGATATTTCGCAACCCGCCTATTGTTGAAGCAAACATGATGAACATACCTACGAATATGCATGCCTGCAAGTATGAAAACATTACACCATTATTCATTACTTCTTGCACATTGGGATTCTGAAAAAGCTATTTTTTATTTTCTTCTTGTATTCGTCTGCCTACTTCATGAAAATTAACCTATTCCTTTATTCCTTACAAAAACAGTAACTTTTTGGAAAGCGTCGGAGAAATGAAAACTGTGAATTTTCCTCGTCAGAAAACGCAGGTTTTCATTATGAAACCTCCAACCAGGCCCTACTTTTTATTCTTTTTTGCTTTTATGTATTTGTTACTTAGAAGAACACATAAGTCTGGAAGAGATGAAAATTTCTTATTCAGTTGTTAGGTTAATTACCCAGTTGATAAACCATGATCGACTGAATCTCCTTGGTTTCTTGATCGCCAACCACATTATACATGGAAGCTGCACCAATATTTCTCAAACTCGAAAAGTTAGTTTCATCATCATCATCAATGCAATTAAGTTCACTACTGTCAATATTATTAATTAGAGAAAGTAAACAAAGTATTAACTGATAATTAACTTACAAAATAAGATGTTGGAGCGAAGCCGAATCCTCCGAAGAATCCAAGAAGATCACCAAAAAATGGGAACGTCACACCGACGAACAGTGTAAGAGCTGCAAATCGAAACTAAATCATATCATGGACTTTTCAATTGTATGTGTAATTGCTAACTAACTAGTTCATGATATTATTTTCGCATACTTGAGCGAAAATTATGAAAAATATTTTGTTTGCTGTAAGTATTCTGGAAAATGTTATCATGTTCTCTCACCAACGTAAGTAGATCGAGTGATAAGTCGAAGTGGAAATCCTCTTGGAAATTTGAACCGTTTCACCATTAGATTCTCGAGCATGTCGAACACCGGCATTGCATATACCTGCAAGTTAATTAATTCTTCTTAATTAGTAATTTCTATTAACAACTTTTCTTCATTTTGGATATTGATCTTATGTTTGATCCAAACATTCACTTTTAACATCTATTTACTTAATTGATTCATTGTGTTTTAGGTTCTGTTAAACCTAATCCCTGGTCGTGCCTTTTTGAAATTAAAAATATGAACCACAGTCGGCTATATTAGTTGATGTGGCATGTACACATTAGTTACAATGTTATGTAGTCAGATAACCAGGTTCACATAGCATCACATAGTAAAATGTGTATGTACTTTACCTGGTAGCTACCGATGACATGGATGACGACCATCAAGTTAGCAGCGGCAATGAGCCATTCCGGTCGCTTAAGGGCCAAAAGCAGATTATCTTCGACGACATTCCCAAATGCCCAGTAACCGATCATAGCAACCGGAAAGTAGCAAATGGCCGTAATAAAATAGGCGGTTCTTGCGCCTCTCCACATTGGAATTTTTGAAGGCTTGGAGGGAGTCGACGGAATAGTGGCCTGAATTTCAAGAACAACGGCATGGCCGGCGAAAGCAAAAGAGATCTCCCCCAATGCATTGAACACCCGGAACATGTAATCAGCAGAAGTGGTTTTCTTGTAGGCATAGCTCACATTCTCAATTTGGCCTCGGCTCAAACAACCCACCCAAGATATTGTTGAATAACTGCAATCATCAGCAGCAGCAGCAACTAAATTTTGATTAATCATCCGATTAATTTATTAATATAGAACTACATTCTAGATTTAGCCGGGAATACATTAAAAAAAAAAAATTGGCCAAATCTCCTATCGATGGGTTAAATATTATAGTCTTATACAAAGCAAAATAAACTCTTTGTTTTTTTTTTTTTTATGTAGATCTTAATTAATAAAACTCTAAATAACATATCCAGCTTCAAATAACCATGAGACTTACATATTGCTGCAGATAAGTTAAGTCCCAATTTTACCTTTACCGATTATATTAAGTTGATGTGTATATATTATGTTAGTCCTTGATCTGTATATATCATGTTAGTACATGTACCTAGTTGTTGTCCTTACATTGAAAAGGGCATCGATTAAAGTAGCCTTTTCTTTTATTTATTTATTTATTTTTTAAAGAAACCCAAAGGGAGTAAAATAAAAATTCTTATTCAACTTGGAGGTGAGTGTTCAAACTCCTTGGGCCACTCCAGGGAATGGAAGTGCGCACTGACCCGGGGATAGTTCAATATAAACATTAAGGCCCTCCTTAGTATGCATGGAAAATTTGCAGAATGCAAATTCCCACAGTTGTGGTAGTGGTAGTTTGCATGACAAACAAGACCATAGGTATCCTAACTAACAGAGGAATACCATATGAAGAAGCTTTTGACTAAGAATAACTGCAGATGCAAATTTTCCCTGCATACAAAGCAGGGCCTAAAAGAAAAAAGAAAATTTTACCCATTAAAGTTACCCTGATGTGTATCCAATTAAATTTAAAGAGAGAAAGTGATTTGAATGCAGTTCTAATTCTCTTCTCACTAATTTTAATGGATGATACATCAGCGTGTGAATTTAGTGTGTGTGAATGAGTGAGTGTAGAAGTGCTCAAAAATTAAATTTAGAGAGAGAAAGTGATTTAAATGCAGTTCTAATTCTCTTCTCACTAATTTTAATGGATGATACATCAGCGTGTGAATTTAGTGTGTGTGAATGAGTGAGTATTGAAGTGCTCAAAAATTAAATTTAGAGAGAGAAAGTGATTTAAATGCAGTTCTAATTCTCTTCTCACTAATTTTAATGGATTATACATCAGCGTGTGAATTTAGTGTGTGTGAATGAGGGTGTTTGGCAACCACTTAAGAAGTTGCTTTTTGACTTATATAAGTCAAAAGGCAAAAAAATTTGTATGGTAACACTTTCAGATAGTGACTTCTAGAAGCAAAAAAGTTGCTTCTATTTGAAGCAAAAAATTTTTGCTTCTTGCTTCTCACAGAAGTAACTTCTCACACTCTTATATTATTTTTATTGTTATTATTTTTTCTCCTCATTCTCTCTCACTATTTCTTCTTCATAGCAACTAAAACTTTTTATCTTACTTTTATCGGTGATGATCATGACCATGACCATGATGATGATGAATGATGATTGTGGTGATGATGATGGGCGATGGTGGTAGTGGTGTTAATTATGATGACAGGTGGTGATGATGATGAAGGTAGTGGTGATAATGATGGTGATGATGGATGATGATGATGATGACGACGATGGTGGTGGTGATGATGACGATGATGGTGGTGGATGATGGATGATGATGGTGGTAGTAGTGATGATGATGTTGATAATGATGGGGATGAATGATAAAAATATAATACAACATAAATGATAGTATAAATTATATAAACCTATTATTATTATTATTATTATTATTATTATTATTATTATTATTTTGTTGTTATTGTTGTTATTGTTATAACAATAAACAATAAAAATAATAGTTCAACCTCTTTCATTTTTAGTTCAACCTCTCTCATTTTGACTTCTGATCATGTTACATTGCCATATTGACTTATTAACTTTTAACTTATAAGTTAGTAGTTTACCATATAAGATTCTCATAATTTTTAACTTCTCCGAAGCACTTCTGCTTCTGGTTGCCAAACGCCCTCTAAATAAAATATGAACTTCCTACAACATAGCAAATTTAGTTGATGTGGCAAGTATACATCAGCTGCTACTTTATGTGAACAGCTTATGTGATCACGATACAGTTTGATCAATGAAGCTAGAGACGATTGACGGATCAAGGGTACAAAGAAGAAATACTTATATACCTGAGCGACATGATCGCGGCAGCTAAGGAGACACCAGCAACAGAATTGAAGTTGGGAAGCTGAGAGAGGAAGAAATGAATGGAACCAAAGATGCAAATCCAGTAAGACTGTTTAAGTCTGGTGCAATCAGTGCAGGCAATCTCCATGAACTTCTTCAGACACTTTCCTCCGGTCACCATGTACACTATGTCGCACCCTATCTGTACTATAAGTTGCTGAGGAAGAACCACCCATGGCCCTAGTTTCGGTCCGAAGGCGTGTTGGCCGAGTTCATAGTATCGATCAAACCGAGTCCCACCCGGAACAAGTTCATGAAGTTGTATCATTTGCCATATTGTGAACAAGGTTATGCACCAAGATAACACTAAAACCAGTGTCCCTGGACCCCTATATATAGATATCAGAGAACAAAAATGATTATTAACCACAGTTAAAAGAAGTAGAAAAGACCACGGTTTTATCAAATTGTGTGGTTTTTTAGAATTTTTAAAAAAAAATTTAAATGAAGTAGAGAAAATAAATGGTTTAATTACCATCCTAAGTAGGCCATAGCATAAGGCAAACTAAGAACACCAGCACCAACCATGGCTGTGACAGTGTGAAAAGCTGAGTACCACCATTTTGCTTGACGAGGAGGACCATCACCATCCTCACCGTCTTTCGACCACGCTTTTTCATCTGTACAAACTTCATCCTGCAAATTAATTAAACCCATTAATTTTCATCTTTAATTACTTATAGCATCTATAGAGGAAGCAACACAACATATAAACAAAACAAAACCTTTCTATCTCTCTCTCTGTTTCTCACCTTTGGATGAGGGAGTGGAGACTGTGAAACCATCTCTGCAGCAACTGATGATGATGAAATGTGGGATAGCTAGAACTAGTAGAGACAGAGTTAGAGAGCAAGAGAGATGTTGGTATTTGTAGTGGTAGATGATTCAGATGCTTCAATCATCATTAAAGTAAAAAAAAAAAAAGGTTTACAAGTTTGAACTTTGAAGAAGATGATGTAAACCTGCCCCACCACCCACTTCACTCTCCCAACTTTGTGAAACAATTTAAAGGAGAAATTATAAAAGTATTGAATAAAGCCATTTGAACATAAATTTTTTTATGTGAGGGCTAAACATAAATATTGTGGGGCCTACATTACTACTATAAAAGGTATGATATTTAGTGAGTATATATTCTCTCACCTTGTAGATCATCCCTACAAAAAAATTATTGAATTATAAAATTTATAACCTCATTAAAAATTAGATGGAAGTCCTCGCCGTTGATTTTTAATCAATTTTTGGTGGTGTTTAGAAATTTTAGAATTGGTTGATTTTTTGTGAGAATCAGTGGCGAAGCCAGGATTTCATCTTAGTGGGGGCGCACTTTTAAAAAACAACATTTAAAAATAAACTCAACACTATTTTACACCTCCTTTACACCCTTCTTTAAGGTCCACATGTAGATGATCTACGGGATTTTTTGTTTTGTTTTCTTAATGAGAATGTCATAACAGTAATATTCACCAAAAAATTACATCGTTCTAAAATTTCTATCCCAAGTAAATCTTAATTGGAATTTTAAAAAAATTAATAATTTATGGAAGGTATTTAAATTTTTGAACTATACATTTTATTTTATTTCTGTCATTTTTTAACTAATTTTTTTTATGAGGATAAAAGCTTTATAATAATTTGATTTTCCTTAAAGATGTACTCGATGGTCAAGACTCAAGAGATCATACTCATAAAAAATTCAGTTTTTGGTCCATCTTCATCTAGTTTCATAAAAATACTAAGTGGTGTATATAAAGAAATGTGGTGGATTAGATTTTCTAAATTAAAACCTTAAAAGAATAAAGATGGATTTTCAGTCAACATTTATGTTTTTCCCTGGTCCAAGTCAAACAACCCCTTATAAAATATTCTTTCTTCAAATAAAGAATATATATATATGAAAATTTGTTGGAGCAAAATTTGAGTGGCCCACTGGGGACATGGTAGCTCCGCCACTAGTGAGGATGATGTGCACGATGAGGAAAATATACTTACAAAATATAAGCACTTGAATCGTAATGGCCCCACAATGTTTATGTTTGCCCAAACATTAAAAAAAACCTTATGTTCACACAGCAGTGTCCAAAGTATTTTGCCTCTCATAATAACATACTTATATGCTCTGCTGACTCATCGTGCATAATTTTGTAGTCCCTTTCATCAACAGATCGATGCTCGTGAAAATATTTTGGGAAATGGTACGGGGACATCAAATTTTGACATCTAGCATTATATCCCAATAAATTAATTTAGAGTGGGACCCTTAGATAAATCTTGATTTTGTTTACAAAATAGATCAAATTTTAACCCATTTCTTATCAAAACTCAGATCTAATTTAGATCTGGGAGAGGAGGAAGAGGAGACGAGAAATAGAAAGAAGGAGGAGGAGGAAGATGAAGAGAAAGAGAAAGAAAAAGAGAAAGAGAAAGAAGAAGAAGAGAAAGGATTCCTCCTCCTCTTACTCCTTTTTCTTCTTCTTCCTCCTTCCTACTTCTTCTTTGTTTTTTCCAAATCTAATTTTTAAATCTAGAAAAAAAAAGGAAGTGGAAAAAGATGAATGAGGAAGAAGAAAAAAAAACAGGAAGAAAAAGAAGAAGAACAGATGAAGTAATAGAAGAATAAAGCGGCGACGACACTTGGTCACCGTGAACCCTCTTTCGACCAAATTTTGACCCACTTTTGACTGACTTTTTACTCACTTTCGACCGACTTTTGACCTAATTTCGATCCACTTTTTACCCAACGTCGTCATGCCGTCGTCGTCTTAAAATCCTGCGGTCATCTTCTTACACTTCTCCTTCTCTTCTTCTTTTCCTGATTTCTACTTCTATTAACCCAGATCTAATGGGTTTTGTTTATAAAATGGGTTAAAAACCCAAATCACTTTCTAACTTAACCCAAATAAAAATTAAATTTTTATTAAAAATAGGTCCCATCTTAAATTGTTTAATCAAATGTAATATTTGATGTCAAATTTTGATGTCCCTGTAGTCTTGCCCCTAAGGGTCAACTATCAAACGACAGTGAATACTCAAATTGAAATCATGTCCCTCCAAGATATATAAATCTACATTAGGATTATTCTGTATCTACTTTTTAAATAATATGGGGGTCCTAAAATTGCATTACACAAGTTCCATACGCTCGGTTTGTTTGAAAGAAGAATGTATTTTGATCTACATGATTAGGAGATCATCTTAAAAAAGAATCAGCCATTGGATCATCTCTAAGAGGTTGCTAAGATAGGTGTAAGCAGGGTGTATAAATGAAACAGGTGTAAACATGTAAAAAGGTAGGGTGGAAATATCAATTCTATGGTACACAACGACAGCGAACTAAGTCGGCTCAAAGGTGAGACGCACCACAATAGTAGAGATAGGAATAATCCATGTAAAATATCAAATAATATGATATATTTATAGACTTAAATTTTTTTACCACAACATGATAATATAAATTTATTAATTGCAAAGAATTGTGTTCTATGAAAATATATTAAATTTCCACTAATGTTGTGGAAGTATGTATTTTAGGAGGTGCAAGAAAGATTCAACAAAGTTACGTTGAAAATTAACTATTTATCATTTTTTTGAGTAAAGTGAGCACTCAATTCCGTGCAATTCAAATTACAGAGATTTCGCCGATGAATAAAAATGATCGAAAAACCGATTTTTTTATGGCCGAGTGATCCTGGTTTATCCCATCTTTTTCTTACACTCTTTTCTATATGTTCTATTCACGTCTTTTTTTACACTTCTTTTATTCTTACGTATACCCCTCAAATAAAAATGATCCAAAAACAGAAATTTTTTTTTATGAGGATGATTATCTAAATTTTTTTCAGGAATTTATAAATCTCTTACCCAAACAGGTGATTGCTAACAAGGGTCGTTTGAAAGTGATATGATGGGAAGCTTTGTTGGTTGGTGGTTCGAACCTATCTAAAATCATTAGCAGTACTAGCTTTGATACATACATAGTGGAATTATAGTTGGTGTGTCAACAATTAATTGAAGGTGAGGAGGAGGAGTTTGGTTGCTTATCTTTTTTTAGGGTTTGTGGGCCTTCAAGTGCTCCCAATGGCTTTTGGAAGCCAAAAGGTGACAAAATTAAAGTTGATTAAGAGCCACTAATTAAGTATTATCAAAATTAATACTCAATTTGGTGATGTTACCAAAGTGTCATCACATTTACGCCATGCTGATCTTTACAATTTCAAAGTATTATTTTTTTTTTCTTCTATAAAAAAGAGTAGAAATTTCAAAACTAATAAAACTCCCAAGTTTTTTTTTTTTTTTTCTAAAAATGATTTTATGGGCCGAGGATCAATTATGCTTGATGTGTATAGCTGTTGGATGTCATTGAATTACCACCCTCCATGAATTAACGGCATTAGCATGGCTAAATCGTGCCCAAGTGCGCCGAAAGCCTCTGGCTTCACCCATCGATAATGGAGAAGAATTTCCTGAGTCAACTCAGTGTCAACCGATCTCTAGAAGCATGAGAGTAAAGAAAGTGGACAAAGTAGAACTCCATAATCCATATCAATGATGACAAGCCAGGTCTGTGAAGTTGGACCCCCAAAAGAAATCATTTGGAACTTTGGCTTGGGAATCTCATGTTTAATTTGTACCAAGAAAAAAAAAAAAAAAAAAAGCAAAGTAAAATACAAGGAAAAGTTCCATTAATTATTCATGCTATGAAAATTGGGCAAAAGTTCTTTCTACAACTAAACCCTAAAATTCATCACTCTAGTTGCGGGTTCTTTTTGCCTCGTGGAAGGCTGTGAGTTGTAAATTTCACTACTAGAGTATAAAGTAATCCGAGTGTTTTTTTGGATGGACAAAGTTACAAAACATGTGCCCAATACTTATGTGATATGGTTCAGAAAAATGCTAAATTTACTACATTTTCTTACTGCTTAGTCATCTCATGGTTCTCAAATAATCTTATACCCCTCATGATTTGCGTCATTCTCAAATTGACGCAAATACCTTCTTAAATAGCTTTTGCAGTAAAATTTGTAGTATATTTTGCAGTAAGTGTAGCTTCACCGTATGGCCCACTGTCATATAAGTTGGAAACCCCTCAAAACATTTTTTAGAGAGAAATGCAGTAGGTCCCATCCTGCCACATAAGCATGTGGCACTAATGGTCGGTCTAAAAATTATTACTGCAAATTAAAAGAATTGAAACATTGATTTTACTATAATTTAAGTAGAAGGTGATGTCAAATCAAATCCTTACATTAGTGCTTTTTAGACCGACCCTTTCATAAAAGAATTGTCCGATGCTTATGTGGTATGGTGGCTCTTACTGCCACATAAGTTGAAAACCCCTTCAAAATACTTTTAAGATGAGAAAAGTGGTAGGTTTCACCATGCTACATAGGGGTCTGGCATGGATTTTGTAGAATGGTCGGTCCAAAAATCATTTCTGCTCAAACGAACCCATTTCTTTTTTAGAAAAATACGAGTACGAATTTTCAAAGACATTTTTTTTCTTTCTTTTTTTTAAAAAATAACGAAATATTGTCATGCTATTTGACGCAATAAGATTGATGTACAAAAAAAAAAAAAAAAAAAAAGTGAAAGAGAAGGGAAGACTTGATCTGAAACAGGACAAACTCACATCTCATGCCAAAGACCTTGCTCCCTAGTACAACCATTTTCCTTTAAAGAAATGCATCAACTTACTTTCAGAAATTATGAACTTTGTTTGCTTTTAAGTCTTTGTTCAGCCTCTATAACTTAATAATGTTTAAATACACAAAGCAGTACCTAAAGTCTATATCCCTATAGTTTATAGACCACAACAAATCCCACCATTTCCTACTTTATTCTTCTTTTGCTCGCCCTTTTTTGTTTTTTTTAAGTCCTTAATCTTCCTAAAGCCATATTTGAAGTTTTTCTACTTTATTCTTCTTTTGCACTCCCTTTTATTTTATTTTTTTTAAGTCGAATCCTCCTTAAAGTCATATTTGAAGCTTTTCTACTTTATTCTTCTTCTTTTTCTCTTTCTCTCTCTCTCTTCGTTTTAATTTCATTAATCTCTTAAAGTCATGTTTGAACTTGAAGTTTTCTGATCCAAACAGAAATTAAAAGTGCAAATTTGATTATTCTAGAGAGGATAACCTAAAAAAAAGAAAACGTTGGATTAACTTCTATTAAAATGGAAAAATGCTAACATTTGTTTCACAAATTTATACGACCTTTATTAGGACAACCAAATGAAACTTTACGATGGAGTTTTGGAATTTCACAAGACAATTAATCATTCAGTAGAAAAAATTTTATGCGATTTTTTCTTTGCTAATTACAATTTTGATCAATATATCAAGATTCTATATAACCTGGAAAAAAAAAAGCTTTACAAAAATTTGCAAATTAAACGAAAAGCAAAGCACGGCATACAAATTTTTGCATAGATTGCAACCAAGTAACAGTGAATATTTGTACATGCAAAGTATCATGAATGGAGATTCTCCCATTTCTCGAACTGTTGTTACCACCATTAAGCCTAGTTTGACGAAGGCGTTTTGCTTAAACAAGATCTCGAAAATGAAGAAGCAGCGTAAGCAGACTTGGATTTTTCCCATCAGAGCTTGAACCTTATTAATCACTGAAAGGTGTAAAATCTTGAGATTAAATTGTCGTTGTGGATCTTACACCAATACAAAAACCTGCAACTTCTCTACTAAAATAGTAAAGCGGTAAGTAGGATATCGAACCAAATCAAGTAGAGAACCGGTGAAAATATATTAATTTCAGGTTAAACTTATGAGATTAAAAGGGAGTGATTAATTGAGAATAATTTTGGGATTGCTGAAATAAATAAATAAACTAAACTAAACTGATAATTTAGGAACAAATGGGATGGATTCTCAAGAGAATGGAATCCACCACCACAGATCCATGTAAATAATTTAGCATTCACTTACTCTTTATCTATGTATCCACCAGGATTTCTTCCTTATTCTAATGTAAATAAGAACAGGCATTCTTTGTATTACCTAGAAGGCAATCACATAGAATCCTTTCCTTATTTTTAATCAATAAAAAACTGAAGAAAAGGAATATAAACTTTATAGACAAAGATTTATGATTCCCCCAACGCTCCATAGGAGGCGTTGATCATTGAGATCTTCATAGAAGTCTCTCTGGAGGAAAACATAAATAAGAAAAATAAATACTAAACTAAATACATGTCAGCCATGGTGGCTTCATCCCTCTCTTGAAAATAAATTAAGCAGACATGATATGGAAGAAAGAAAAAGAGAAATAAAATTGCATTACTGAATTAAATGTATTACAACTAAAACTGAAAATAAACTCTCAATTTCTCTCTCAATGTACTACAACTCTTAGTACTCTGGAATGAATACAACTGATGGAAATGCCCTCTATTTATAGTTTTTCTGGAGGCTGCACCAACGGTTGAGATGATTCTGGAGGATCCAATGGTCTTCAAAAATTATCAGCAGTTGAACGGCCCAAATTGATTAGGGTTTAAAAATAGACGGTTAGGATAACAGATGGAGGATAAAAGACTAATTCAAATTTTTGAATTTGAATTATGGATCTGTGTAAAGATAAGATAAGGCAGATTTGAATTTGAATTCGAATTTGAATTTGAATCTGAATCTTGAATTTGAATCTGAATCTTGGATTTGCCAGAAGATAATGATCCAGTGCTGCTCAGGTTCTGATCCAGTGCTTCTCAGGCTCTTAGAAAAACTCCAAAAATATTTAAAATTCTGCAGCTTCTAAGGTTTGAACTCAGGACCTATTACGTGAACAACTAGCTCTCAAGCCATCTTTGCCAACCGCCTCTTGTGTTGTAAAGTGACCCAATTTCTCTTCTTTAGGCTGATTCACAAGCTTTTTGAGTCATTTTGTGAACTTCCAAACTTAATCCCTATAAAAATACAAAATGATAACAATTAGCTCTTTTTTAACAATTCTAAGGCTTAGTAAAATGTTTTTTAAGGGTCAAATATTATAGTTTTGAGTGCTTATCAATCACCAACTACGGAAGTTCAGATCTTGGGCTTCTTGGCAAGCTTTGAGTCCCTGTAAATTAAAAGGAAATATAGACAGACAAAAATCAATGAGAGAGAGAGAGAGAGGACGACGACTTACGCCACTTCACGCACATGGGATTGGGTCTGGATTGGACAATCCGACTGATTTGAATAAGAATCAGTTGATGTTGAACCAGCCTTTGATTCCAATCCAGCAAACCGTGCAGGACGCACATGCTGCTGCTGGTGTTGTTGTTGTTGTTGTTGTTGTTGTTGTTGTTGTTGTTGTTGTTGTTGTTGCGTCTGGTTAGGTGTATGAGGCTGCCAAAGAATCATACCCTGGTTCCCATCACGACATACAGTTTAGTTAATTACCATTGCATGTGATGAATAATAGAGTAAGATGTTGATAAGAACCGAATTGGTTCTTACCCAAAGGCCAGCACGAGGTTGATAAGACGTTGATGATGAACACAAAGGTGTAATAAAATAACGATAACTTCTTCTCTACCTTTTATTAATTCAATCCAAGTATTTATAGAGTTTACATGGATTCTTCAGCAAGCAAGCACTTACTAATTTCGACTCCTACTTAAAACAGTAACTAAAAATCAAAAGGAATTAGAAATCCTACAAATTAAAAACTCTCTAAATAAGCAGCCTCTAATAATAATTATTCTCTAAACTACTCCACCAATTAATTTGTTAATTGCACGTTAAGTTCCACCATGAGCCACGCCATCTTCATCAAGCGCCTTATGAAATATCACACCATCACGTTGCATGTCGAGTCCACAGTCGTATGCTGGCCCCACACTTCCATCAATCACCAAATTATCGTTGGAATCTTTAGACTTCAAAACTTCATTAATGGTCGACCTTATCAGACGTTAATCATTCCCAACAACTCACCGCAGGGTAAACCGTTCCAATTAAATGGCTGGCGTTGCCAGAAACAGAAAGCACCAATGTCTGAGAAGGTAGCTGGATCACTGCACACTAAACTCAGACGCCGGTTTGTTACAAAATCCACATTAGAATGTACTCAATAGAATATGCAGATGAACTGCCTTCATATTCACCTACCTATGCATAAGGGCAACATGCAGACACGGCCATAGATATATAAATGAAAACTCTGAATCTTTAGAGAAAAACAAGTAGGCATGTGAACTGACAACCCTTGGTTATGTAATTGACTTGAAATATCAAAATGACTCCAAGCACATTTTACATACTACTCAATCTGATACAATTAATTCTACTTATCACATGACTGCATTAACATATATTCAACAATACAATAGTAAACTAGTCCAATGTTTGCCCAGTAAGCCAGGGACAGGTTTGAGCCTTTGAGGGCCTGACACTGAAATGAAGTGCTAGACAATCTGACCTCACAAACTAGATGAACTGAGAATCTGTGCAGCTTATTAACAAAATAGTTCATTAATGTTCAGCGTATAATATTAACAAAGACAATATAATCGTATAAGGAGATATAAATAGAAGATGAAAAAATAAATTTTAGTAACATTGGTTTGAGGTTCCACAGAAAAAGAATCTTAGAAACTGGAGTATCCCCATCACATAACTGAGCATGATTCTTTTTCATCCTTTATTCTTCGGCCTCCACAGGTTTTGTTTTAATTAAGTTACAATAGGAAAATGTAAGTTCTTACATATCGCACTAAAGATTAATTTATTCCTAAGAAATTTGAAATTGTGAGGGAACATCAAAAGCATACAAATTCACAAGAAATAGGAAAGCCTAAGTCCTCATTGTCCACTGGTTTGCACCTCATTTGTCGCATGTGATATTCAAACTATAGCTAGATAAGATTCCCTCAAAAGACTGAGGATCCACATTGCTCCATCTTAAGGTGAACAGAGAAGTCACTTTTCTCTAATTCGGCCAATGCACTTCATCAAAGTTCAGCTATTTATCGAACTCCTTTAGGTGGAGGATCCAAGGTCTTGTGCTTGCAGGATGGGTCCTTTGCTAACCTTTTTGGACAAGTGCAACAGTAACTGACTGAAGGACATTAGTAAGTGCTGACAGCAAAATGACTTTACAGTTCTTTTTTCTGGTTTTGATAAGTTAAAGATCTTCTTCCTCACTCCTGTTGTAATTTTCTTATTTCTGCATTATAGTGTTGCAACAGCGAACTTCCATGCTCTTAAATTATTCTTTTACCTGTATCTCCAGTCTCTTATAGCAAAGTTTATGCAATGTATATGAGGTTAAGGTGTAGCATGTCTAGTTCAATTTTGATATTGTAGCACATTATATGACTAGTAATAAGTTAATGAATAATTCTTATGAAGCTAAACCAATATAAGAACAATAGATGAGCCTCTCAATGACTTACAAGCTTCCTTTCTTGTAGCTGTCCAAGAAATCCATGTGGCTTTGGTGCCCGAAAAACAAACTGCCTATTATTGAACAGAACAAAATCAATATATTACAAAAATGATAAACCATGTGCAGGTAGAAAAGAAAAAAAATCAGCAGAACTCACAGGTAATCATACTTCACCGATAAAATAGACAAGACAGATTAGGAAAGTACTTGTTATGCATGAGGCCTTGAGGGAAAAGCATAGATATTTGCATTATTGGTGGCCAATCAACTGCAAACCTGAGATAAATAGAAGAACGTATTCAGAGGAAAACAAATAAAAAAACCGATGTAAAGCCTAAAAACTGAAGGCCAAATTTGCATATTGATATAACCATTAAATGTACAGACCGTTAATGTAAATTGTTGGGACTCAAGATTGATACAAATTTTCATTATCAGTTAAAAGAACAGAAAGAGTATCTACACATTAATATATATACACACCCGACAACTTACCATGAGAAGATTTCTCACAAACAACAAAATAATTTACTGGAATCCCAATAGGCAAAATAGAAACACCATTTTTGTTCATGCATGGTTATAAAGAAAAAATATATTTTCTCAAAAAAGAGAATCAAATAATCATGCATCAGACCTAATCTTTATATTTAACTAATATGTGCATATTTCTTGTCAAACCATCTTAATTTTATATCGTTCAAATTGTGTACTTGGACAACCCATATTCCTGTAATCTGTATATGATGGTAAGTAATTACAGAGGCACCCACTAAGTTTATTTGTTTCTTCTCTGTTCTTTTTTCTTTTCTTGTTTTTTTCCTTTCCATAATTAATAATTAGAAAAATGCAAGAAATGAATAGTCATTTTTCAGTTGAAATGTGCCAGATGCATTTCGTTTAAACCTATCCATAAAATTTGAATCATGAATCGTACTTGATTTGTAAGATAACCACAGAAACCAAAGGATTTTGTATTTAAGGGATTTGAATTGTAGGATCCAAATGGTAAGATGGAGTTAGATAGCATTAGTTTTCAGTATCCATGAATCATTAGCAAACCAACCACCTCTTGCAGTGAAGATCAAGCTCATGTTAAACAGTAGGGAGAATAGTTTTTGCAGGGATTAAAACACACTAACTTTTGAGCAAAAACTCTGTGTTGGTGGATATTACCTTTCATTAGGTTGTTTCTTGTTTTTGCTTGTATTCTACACGGAGGAATCCAAATCCAAAGTATTATCTCATTAGGTAGATAATAGTGTGGTATTGTTGAGAACATGGTTCCTATCTATATCAGTGAAGTGATTAGTCATAATAAAAATTGTTCCAGTTACACATGAAGAATGTATTACAAGTGAGACAGGAGATTAGTAGTTCACTGAAGCGTGTAAAAAAGTAGTCTGTAGCTTCAGGGAGCCATATCTCAGCACCAAACGATCTCTCCTCAACATCTCACAATTTTCTATCAAATAGTAGTACTCATCCCCATTGATGTTCTTTCACAAATCATCATTTTATGCATGATTTGGAATTTAAAAATAAATCATGTCACTGGATATGCTATAATATTTTCTTTCTTCAAAATTTCAAACAAATAAGCTGAACAAACACAAGGAAGTTATAGATTTGAACACACTAAACATGAGAGAGGAAAATTAGAGATTTAGATGTGTTAATTTCATTAGCAACTCTGAAGTGGATCATAGTTTCATAGACTTACATCTCTAATCCTGATGCGTGTGCCCCCCTGTAGCCCTGCCACAATAGAAGAAAGTCTTACGTCCATGATGGAGATAAACAGAGTCAAGAACTTAAGCAATACTTCTCTTTGCCATTTCTTTTTCCTTTTTTTTCAGATAATTTTAACCTTCCAAGTCTTAGATACTGCTCATCCTACTATTTGCCAACTAGTTGTTATGGCAGAAGAGCAGAGCATGATCACTCCACCAGGCAGATCACATTGGCCTTACATAATTTAAAGATCAAAATTTAAATTTTCACTGACTGTTCAAGAAGAACATAATTTTTCTTGATTATTATCCTAAACCCTGAATTAGATTAAGAATCTTTAGCACACAAGATTTAATCAAATTGCATCAATTATCATCTTTTTTTTCATCAAAGAATTAGGTTCAGTTTCAAGTAATGGTACCAATAGAACTCAAAAATGATGATGAACAAATAATTGAAACAAGCAAAGAAACAGAATTGAAAAAAAACAAAAAGGAGAGAGAGAAAACATTAAATTACTACGTAGGGAAAATTAAAGAACCTGAAGAAACTGAAACTGGGGGAACCGACGCTGCAGCTTCAGCTGAATCTGAATCTGAATCTGAATCTGAATCTGAATCCTCCACATTTATTACAGGACTTTGAGAATTTTATGCCATGTTTGTTGTTGTAGTTGTTGTTGTTATTGAAGAAAAAACTTGTTAGGGTTTTTGTTAACATTATCGTCGATAGGTAAATCTTGCACTCTGGAGTTGACATATATATATTAAACAACCAAGTCAATAACAACATCACTTAGAAGCCTCTCCCATGCAAGCATGATCTGCTTGGAGAGGTGGGGACAGGTGGGGGCATTCTTGGTATTTTTAAAAAATACCATTTAGTTGAAGACGTGGGGGACAGGTGGGGGCAATTTAGTCAATAATGTCAGTTAACGGAAAAGTAAATTTTAGGGCTATATCCCTAAATATGATTAGTATGGAATGGAGGGTTTCTCTAATTTCAATTAGCAACTGGGGGTAACCCTAGTTTGCCCACACTGGTATTAGAGAAGAAGCCCAAGCCTACACATGGGCGTATAGGTCCTCATTCTCCCACCCCTTTAGAAACTGGGTCATTCTAGACTCTGCTACCATATTTAACGACCATTTTCCTGATACATCAATAGTGTTCCCATTAACACAAGGTGTGAGGTTTTCTTAAAAAGCTTCGATGTCATTAGAGAGAAATCCTATACTTTTAACATTTTTGCCACAACTCTTCTTTAGGCAATGTGGATGGATCTGATGATATCGTTATATTGTCATCACTATTACATTTTTTTTTACAATGGCTTGTGTAGCCATATGAAGATGAGCTAAGGGTTTGACAAAAAAACCCAACCAGACCAAACCATGTACAGCCCTACTCATAAAAAACTCAGCATATTCTAAAACTTGTAAATTTATCATCGAGTTATTGAAAATCNTCTGCTTGGAGAGGTGGGGACAGGTGGGGGCATTCTTGGTATTTTTTAAAAATACCATTTAGTTGAAGACGTGGGGGACAGGTGGGGGCAATTTAGTCAATAATGTCAGTTAACGGAAAAGTAAATTTTAGGGCTATATCCCTAAATATGATTAGTATGGAATGGAGGGTTTCTCTAATTTCAATTAGCAACTGGGGGTAACCCTAGTTTGCCCACACTGGTATTAGAGAAGAAGCCCAAGCCTACACATGGGCGTATAGGTCCTCATTCTCCCACCCCTTTAGAAACTGGGTCATTCTAGACTCTGCTACCATATTTAACGACCATTTTCCTGATACATCAATAGTGTTCCCATTAACACAAGGTGTGAGGTTTTCTTAAAAAGCTTCGATGTCATTAGAGAGAAATCCTATACTTTTAACATTTTTGCCACAACTCTTCTTTAGGCAATGTGGATGGATCTGATGATATCGTTATATTGTCATCACTATTACATTTTTTTTTACAATGGCTTGTGTAGCCATATGAAGATGAGCTAAGGGTTTGACAAAAAAACCCAACCAGACCAAACCATGTACAGCCCTACTCATAAAAAACTCAGCATATTCTAAAACTTGTAAATTTATCATCGAGTTATTGAAAATCAACGGTGATTGAATCATTCATTTTTAATGTTAAGTTGCATCAATGGCATCGTGTTACAAGTTGAATTAGTTAATTTTCGGTGAAGTTGATCTGCATGATTAGGAGAACATCCTCATCAAAAAACAGCCCTTGGTTCATCTTAATGTGGGCTGCAAGGGTCATGGTAACGGTGATATCAATATAACTATGTCCGAGAAACCGCTCTCATTATTAATACAATGAGTTTACAATGTAGATTTTGGGTCCCACATCCTCACCGAAAATCAACCTTCAGATCAACTTCATGTGAACCCCACAAACAATGTCTATTTAAGCATGTCCATAGATCCATTTTCTATAATAAGATTACACAAAGAGGAAAAAAAAAGTAATAAGAATATGTTATTATTTATTTATGACAATGTGACTAATAAAACTACACAATCACCGGGCTGCATGAGATGATCCCAGGCTTGATTCTTTTTTAACATGGTGTCGTTGGCATTTGGGGTCCTTTCTTTTATTTGTTCAGTCCTAATAACCCGAATCGTTATGGGAAGGCGATCGTTTCTCTCTGGTGGCTCTCTTGAGCTTGGGACGTTTTTAATTGGGACGCTCCGACGCTCTTGCAAGAGCGTCCCACTCTAGTTACTTAGATTCAGACTTCAGCCTTAAAAGTTGATGAAATTACGTTCTTATGAACCTTGTAGATAACATAGTAATTATTAACTTAAAAATGTTAGTTACATATATTCGCGTTCTGGAACATGTTCACGAAAAATTGTTCTTTTTCCCTTTCCTTCTAGGGTTTTACCCCCTAGAAAAGAATTAAAACCAAGAAAACTGAGTTGGTTACTAGTGCTGTCCTGCAACTAAATGATCTCTTATCTCTTTCTATGTATGTGCTTGTTATGCTGTCCTGCAACTGAGTGAGTTGTTTATCTATCTCTCTCTATGCCATGTGTAGCGCAAAGAAGTCACGATAAAAATCCACCGCCTGGCATGTTTGGTGGACCTTGGGGTGGAACTTGTCCCTGGGACATTAACTGTGACCTGCTTGGGCCTTGAACATATCCTTGACCCATCCCTCCACCAACCATTTGTTGCTGCTGCTGTTGGTGCTGCTGCGACTGTTGTTGTTGCAGCTGCTGCTGATGTTGTTGTTGAAGCTGTGGATGTTGTTGCTGCTGTTGCAACTGGGGATGTTGTTGTTGCTGTTGCTGTTGCTGCTGCTGCTGTTGCTGTTGTTGCTGCTGCTGTAGTTGTTGTTGTTGTTGCTGCTGGGTAGGTATTTGCGGCTTGAAAACAACCATATCCTAGCACCCCCACAACAAATAGCTTAGTTAAGATTGTGCGTGATGAACAAATCGAATAAAAAAACAAAGAAAGAAAGAAAGAAAGGAGAAAAGGAGGAGGAATGAATTAATCCAAGTTCCAACAACTCACCCCAGGGAAAAGCATTCCTATTAAACGGCTGGCCTTGTCAGAAACAGAAAGCAGCAATGTCTGCGAAGGTAGCTGGATAACTGCACACTGAACTCACAGGCAGTTGTATGTTCGACATTAGATAGCAGTTAAAAGGCTATGCAGATGACTTCACTTTCACAATTACAATGCAGAAGTACACTAACCATCTGGTGGCCAAGAACATGAACATAAACCTAGCAACACTTTCATTTTTTTTTCCTTTGTAATCTGAAACTACATTCATATTGGTCACTGAATAAATTTGTTACACATCATAGTTGGCATAAACATCATATTTCTATTATAAACTGAGAACCCGTATCAAATAGAGGCACAATATGAAGAATCTCAATAAGATGAAACAGGTTATTAGTTATGTGCAAGTATCGATAAGCAATTAGCAGACAAGGAAAGCAAGTTCTGAGGACTCCAATAAGGAGGCTCTAATAATTGGTTGAGCATCTAGAAACTTTATTAATATTAAATTTGATGTGTAAAGTATATATTTGTATCTGCTATTAGTAATAGGTTTACAACCTATTTTTAAAGTTACTTATTATTTAATAATTTTAATTAATGTATTTCTAAAAATAAAACTGTTCAAAATAGAAATAATTAGAACATGCATAGAACGACAAGTCAATGCATGAATTTTAGTATAAAACAGAAAACGAAAAGCACAACAAACAGAAGCTATAATTCATGCCTATGTTGTTCTAAATGGCTCTTCTCTGTTATATGAATTATGAGCGTGGGTCGTGCTTGCTTGGTTACTTGCAATAAACTGCTACCTTTGAAAAGCAACTAGCAATACTCGTACTTATAAATAGTAACGGGCAAGACCCCATATCTACAAACTTGAGGAATATCCGATAGTTGAAAAGTAACTAGCAAATACCCTCATATAATTTCAAAGTTCAGGAATACCCTTGAACAAATCAGGCTTCTGTTGCTTCGCATTGAAACACGATAGACATCGTCATTGACTCGTGGTACTATAAAAATTCTACGCTAGATAACATGTTAAAATGCGACTTTTACCACAATTCGACTGACGGTGCCTATGTTTTGCTCAGTTCTAAAAGGTACACATATATTACTAATTACCTTCCAAAATAGGGTGGTTTTGCAACAATACTCTTAACACATGTAGTTTTGCCAAATATTTTGACGAGAAGACCCTTTTTGCTTCAACCCGTCAAAAAAGGTACAGGAGAAAATGCAGAACATATATAAGAAAATTAAGAGAAAAATCAAGTGGTTATGTGGATTGGTATTTACAGCACATAATATGACTACTGTTAAGCTAACGAACGTAAAACAAAACATCCAAGAAACTAATTAAGATTTAGGATTATAGCATAAAGTAGCTAATATAAGAACAATAGTTGAGCCTCCAAATGACTCACAAGCTTCTTTTCTTGTAGTTGTCCCAGAAATCCATGTTGGTTCAATGCTCGAAAAACTAGAAAATCTGCCTTGCCAACATATTGCCTATTATTAAACAGATCAAGATCAATATATAGAAAAATAATTAAACTTGAGCACATATAAGACAAAGGATCAGCAAAACTGATAGTACAGTATACTTCACTAATAAAATAGGCAAGGAATCCTAGGAAAGTACTTGTTATGCATGTGGTCCTGAGATATAAGCCGAACTATTTGCATCATTGGTGGCCAGTCTGCTGCAAGCCTGAGATAAATAGAAGAATGTATCCAGTAACAAATAAAAAGCAAATGTAAATATAACTTGCAAACTGTACCAGTTGTAAAAAAAATTAAAATTAAAAAAATCTATGTAAAAAAGCAAAAGACCATTTCAAGTTAAAGTCAGACACACAAAAGTCACGATGAAAGATCAAAGACAGACATATATTTCAACTCCAAGGGTGCAAATAAGTAGACCAAACCCAAATGCCAAATTTATGTGCAGACCTGTATTACAACTTTGATTTCAGAAGATAGATTTTTAGCTGGTTTTTAAATAATTGAGATTGGAATTGAATCAAACCACAGAAGAGCGAGTAGGATTCAAGTCGAGCCCGAAATCAATATGTTAGGTCTGAAGATAGATAACCATTTTTGCTTACCATTTAAAAGAACAGAAATAGTATACCCGCCAATCCCAATATGCACTATAGAAGATGATTCATGTATCAGTGAAGTAATTACTCATAATACTGATTGTTCCCCTTGCACATGAAGAAAGTATTACTAGTGATGCAGGATGTTAGAAGTTCACTGAGATCAAAGAAGGTAGAATTCGTAGCTTCTGGGAAACCACAACTTGGCATCTAACAATCTATGCAACATATCACAATATTCTATTGAAAAGTGGTATTCATCCCCGTTGACGTTCTTCACAAATCACCTTTTTATGCATGTTTTGGAAATTTAAGAATAAGGCAGTTCAGTGGATATACTTCAATATTTTCATTCTTCAAACTTTCCAACTAATAAACTAAACAAAATAAGGAAAATTATAGATCAACAACCTAACATGTAAGACAAAATTTAAAGATTTAGATGTGATATTTTCATAAGCAACTATAAAATGGATCATAGCTTCATAGACTTACGTATCTGATGCTGATGCGCTCCTGTAGCCCTGCGACATAAAAAGAAAGTTTTAGTTCCATGTTTGAGATAAACAGAGAGCCAATTTGCAAGGTTCTCCATTTTTGTACAGTAAAATTTAGAAGATCTTGGATACTGCTGATCCTACTTAACGCCAACTAGTCATTATGGCGAAGTTATGTTCACCCTATACTAGGGAGTGTTATACACATCTATGAGGTTAGATGACTGAATGGCAGATCAAAAAGAACAAAAAATTTGATTATACCACGAGTAACACAAAGTCAGAAGAAAAAAAAAACCATCACAAGCAAAGTCTGGTAAGTATAAGAACAAAAGAAACAAGTATGCTTGGGAAGCATACAATATACAATCATAAAAATAAATAAATAACTCGCATAGAATACAACAGATATGATAGATAAATAAAGCAACAGATGTGGGCCCTACACGTGGGGATCTTGTAGTTGTGAGAGATCTGGGAGATGTGGAAATATTCAGTTACTGATTTTAGATTTATTTCTAGAATATTTACTAGATTTATTTCTAGATTTAGTTGCTTGACTAGCAAGCAATTCTTTCTCTTTAAATAGGGCCAATGGCCACCAAAGTTAGATGGTTGTTTTAGTTTTGAGAATAGTTTAAGAGTAGAGACTCTTGTAACCTTTTGGGTTGAAGGAGAAAACCTATTTTATCAATGAGTAAACTATCGTAGTTTTGCTTCCGCGCTACAGTTTACATCATATTTGCAGCTGTTTTACCCATCTACCCAAATCGTATAGCACTAGGCAGTGCTTCTTATTCACGTGTGGTGGTGGTTTGTCTTCGTTTGCCTCCCTTTGCAAGTTTTTACTCCATCTGACTCTATTTGCATTTTGTTTGTCTTTGGTTTGAAACCACCCTCTTTTTTACAGGTTTCAAGCAACCCAAATTTTGGAAGATTTGAAGACCAATCTGGAGATCTTCGATGAAGTTCTTAATTCATGCTTAGATAAACTCTCTACGTCAAGCTAGGCAATCACCATGCTCTAGCTTGAGGGGGTGTGGTAGAATGCTTGCCATCTCCAGTGCCAACCTTGTGCAGCTGTGTAGGCTAATGCAGTTTTCTATTTTTAGTTTGATATAGTTTCCTACTCCATTATGACCTATACATCTATACACTTCACACAAGAACCAAGTATTATGAATTAAGACACGATCTTGCTGGGTGTGTTAGAATGTTTGCCATCTTCAGGGCCCCGGGGCCAACCCTGTGCAGCCGTGTAGGCTGTATCCCTTGAATGCAGTTTCCTTTTTAGTTAGATATATTCCTACTTTGTTATGACCTATACAGCTATACACTTCACACAAGCACAAACATCAAGAATAATGAATTAAAACATGAGCTGTGCTACAGAAAAATTATGAAGAAGTTGTAATTCACGTATCAATAAGCTGATTTTAACTTATTCTGTAGGGAGGTAGTTCTTTTTTCCATCTAAGACTTGTTCCGTCCATATTATCCCTATTTTGATGACAATGTTTAAATAAATCAAGCGGCATTCTCAAGGTTCATTAGTGACTTATGAAAACAATTATTTAACAGAATAACTGCACCCAAGCTATAGATAGGAACCAACAGACATACCAACATCTAAGGAATCTGAACAAAACTAACGAGATTCCGTCTCATAATGCTATCATGCTTGTCGGATTTTCATAAAGGTTACTGATAAGTAAAAAAGAAAAGCCTATAGCATAAAGAAACATGCATGTTATGATAGTAATGACTCACAGTATCTATCATAGATAACACATCCATTATGAAACAAGCAGGCATCAATAGTATCATACTAATCTGTTAAAATAACGACAAGAATCTTTTACATAACCTATAAATAAAAACTTTATAACAAGGTGTTTGAAATCATACTTCGAGTTTAGTGATAAATACAGGTTGTCCTTGTCTCTGTCCAGATAAGGCTCCCTGCATGCATAATGAACCATTTAATTTAATAAATGATCCACATATATCATATATAAACAGTGTAAAGTTAATAGTCAATCATATGTGAAAGTCTTAACTGATTCTGCATTCAAATTATTAACATACTCCATTTAATCCAATAGTAACGGTTCGATAAAAATAAAAAAAAAAATTGATAAAATCGACGAAGAGATAAAAACAACAAGGGAAGAAAAATATTTACCTCCCAGACTCTCACATATTTGTCAGGTGCTGACTGCATAGCTCCAGACGTCTGTTGTGGCATTGGCATGTTCGATGTCGAACTATTGGCTACACCAAGGGTTTGTATTCCTGCCTGTACTTGCTGAGACATTCCAGGAGTAGGAATCATTGTCCCGGCCCCAGAAGCGACGCCTGATGGACCAAGTCCATTCATCATGTTCTGGTTCATGCCAATTCCAGTTTGTCCTCCTGAAAGATTTCCTTGATTCATGCCAGGTACTGATTGTCCCATACTAACGGCTCCTTGCAGACTGGCCAATGGTTGCGACATGCCATGGTTTGAGTTTCCAGATATATTAGAAGTTGCTGAAGCAAATCCACCAAGGGCTGTGTTCTGTGGGATCTGAGTAGGGCCAACCAACGACCCTGATCCAGCCACTGAAGTGATTCCCGACTGACCAGATGAGAACACGTTTTGAGCAGCAGGCAAAGCAGTTGACGCCATCCCACTGGATATCATATTCGACATATGCATGGCCATAGGAGTTCCACCCATCGTTTGAAGTCCCATAGAACTTGCTCCAGTGAGAGAGGCAGAGCTCATAACCTGTCGTGCTTGAGAGAGGTTGTTCAGAATGCTCACATTTGCTGCAGCAGGGCCTGTCGGACGCAAAGGTTGTGGCAAGCCACTAACCATAGGTTTAAATTCCTGAACATTGTCACTGTTCGTCAGCATCTCCTGAGAAGTGGACGATGGTGGTGAAGTCTGCAAGTTTGCGACACCCTGAGAAGCACCATGCGAAACAGCAGGAAGATGCGGAAAAGCTGATCCTGACACCACGGAAGGTCCAGTGTTTGGTTCCTGAACAAAAATTTGAGTTCATAAGTTTTTATTGAACACTAGACATCAAAATAACTATAAAATTGTCACAACATATACACTAGCCACAACTCAAGCAGAACTAGAAATGGAGGATATGAGATGTACCACTTTTACTGTTGCAGTGGGAATATTTCCTACAGGAATTGATTGACGATTCATCATTGAACCATTCACTGGGAACAGAAGAAAATAGCATGATCATTCCACGAGGCAGAACATTGGAAACGTATCAGTATATCAACCATTAGCCTTACATTGTTTAAGACCAAAGTTAAATTTTATATCTGTTCTAGAAGGCTGCAATTCTTATGCATTATTCTCCCAGAACATAGGTCGGGGAAGAAGGAACTGCCAGTGCAATACTTTGTGTTTTCAAAATTTAGGAGGCTGATGGAGGTGGGACTATCGCATTTATCACATTCAAGAACTGGGATGCATGTCTCTACATTTTTCCTCTTGTTCGAAGGCGGGCAGATGAAATAGCTGCTTAACGAGCAAAGAATGGAATAAATAGAATAAAGTATCCATTTTTCAAACAAAATGGTGATAGCAGATAGCTTTGACCTCGTAGTTTCATGTTCAAATAAAATTTTTGGTTATCTATCATTATATGTGCCTTACCTGAATAATGGGGTTGGCAATATACCTATTTCACAATTTAACTTTATCTTGAGCCATAATATAGAAGAAATAATATGTAACTCTCCAGATGTCTACACACAACATAATCAACAGATAAGAGTCTGCCACTAACCAACTCAGCAGCGCACTGCAGTTGATTTGCAAGTATGCAAAGGCTAAGATGTGATCAGTCAAGTCTATCTCCCTTAGGTACAATCATGAATTACAAGCAGGTGAAAGTACCAAGGTTAGAAGAATTTAGCTTACAAGTTTGACCAAACTGCTTTATCAGAAGAAATAGTTATCTATGTTTGTTTGCTATCCTTTTTTCCATTCAAAGAGTCACAGTCGTGGTCAAGTGTGAGAACAATAGAACTCAAAATAATCATGCTTTGACCACACTAAAGACCAAGATGATGAACAAAGTCCTGCACAGAGACAAGCAAAGAAACAGAAGAAGGAGACATCAAATTATAACAGAGGCAAAAGAACCTGAAGGGATTGAAGTTGGAGGAGGCCCTGAAACTGAGGGAACAGAAGCTGCATCCATCTTTAGAGGACTTTGATTTGACGCCATGCTTGTCAATCCAGGGCGGCTTAGAGCGGCACGAGCCTCCATGAAGTTTTCAGATAGTAGGACAAGAAAATAAGGGTTCTTAACATTATCGACCGATGGATCTGCTGCTCGGGGGTTTCGCTTCCCCTATATTGAGAGGAAAAAACAAAAAACAAAAATAGTCAGCAGTAAGACCTACATTCTATTTTCTTTCTTATGTATAACTGAGAAGGTATGTACTCATAATGTAAAACATGTGGTTACATTTCCCCTGTTATAGAAAGAAAAATGAAAAAAAGTCAATAGCATGACCTACGATCTTTTCTTTTATCAAATGTATAACTGAGAAGGAACATACTCAGCATGTTCCTTGAAAATGAGACGCAAAAGAACTCTATTTACGAAGGTTATAGCAAAGGAGTGCACACTTGTTTCATTTTGAAAATGAAACGAAAAAATATGAGTCCAACACATAAAAAGCACTATAATATGATAAATGGTAGTATAACAAACTCTCAATGACCAGCATAAGTTTGTTGTGTTTTATATATGTTCAATGACCAGCATTAGTGTTTGTGCAACGCATGCATCCTATGCATAAGACTCGCACAATGAGAAGATGCATAAAACGATAAAATTAAAAGAGTTCACAAATACATGGAGTGAAAAAATTGAGAACTAATAAGCAACCAACTCAAAGGATGGTTAGACAATCGAACTTGGATATTAACCTCATCCTCATGAGTTTGAATTACTTGTTGCTTCAAGTGAAATTCTGCCTTTTGCTGTAAAGATTTATGTAACAGTCACAAGGGTACCGTACAAGTCTGAGTGTTTGACACGAGTGCAAGGTGTCTGACACGACAACATAAAGAAGAACAAAAACGTTGATCTAGTCATAAATTGTTACA
The DNA here is from genome assembly GCA_002174775.1 of Macleaya cordata. Lineage (NCBI taxonomy): Eukaryota > Viridiplantae > Streptophyta > Magnoliopsida > Ranunculales > Papaveraceae > Macleaya > Macleaya cordata. Next base: position 833,285 of record MVGT01003194.1, read on the forward strand.
AAAAAAATTAATTTCTATTTAAAATTTAAATTAAATAACAAGGACTAAATAAATAATGAGATGACTAATACTAAATATTTTCTAAATTTTTTAGCTGGTTAGCATGAGTTACAATTTACTAGTTGCAACAAAGAGAACAATAAGTGAAGGCATGGAACCTCCCAGCCATCCCCAATACCAAAGCTTTAAATTCCGAAATGCCAAACTTGTGTAGAAAATATTTCCCCTCCATAGGGTCTGGCTTGAAGACCTGATCATCAACGCCATTAAGAATCACATGAACTCACATAGATCCTCTGCAGGAAACCTTCGCAGTGATCACTGGTGGGAACAAGGTGGGTGTAACTTGGGAAGAATTTCACCTCTTCTCTTTTTGTTCTTATGAGTAGTTGATGCAAAATAAAAATCAACAAAACTCAATACCCAATGCCAAGTTTTGTGGTATAAAGTTGCACTAGCCACTAGTAGAATAAGGTTTGATGCAAAAAATCATTTGAAATTGGATTTGAAGAGTCCAGACTAAAGATCCAGTCCGTCCATAGCAAGGATATGCAGAAGTGATGCAGAAAACCAAAGGTAGTTTGTGCAAGTAAGGCCTCAACAAGCTCAAGATAAAATAACTTCAAATATGTGAAATGCTCATTTTGAATCGTAATCCATACCGCATTGTATATCCCTCTAAGTTTCGGTAGCTGTTTCGGAGAAATGACTGACAAAGAAACAGAGCACTGCATACAGAAACATGAAGAAGGCAATAACCATGATCAAAAAATTAAAATGATGAGCCTCAAAAAAGGTGCATCATTTTGATATTGAAGGGAAATGGAAATGACAAGATTTTGTAATTTTATTTCAACGTGTGCATTGAGACTCATATTGATTAAAAACCATGGTGTTGGGTGTTAATTGAATTTATCTATTTTTCTGAAAAGGGAGTGAATGAATTTTATTGAACAGAGGAAAAAAAAAGCTGGGGGTTAGAATGAACATATCCAAGCATAAAAAGCACAAAGAAAAAGAAAGGTTACAATGCAGATACTATGGCGTCCCATTTAAACACAAAATCTTGAAACCTAAATAATTTTGCCCAATCTTTTCCTCTGCTCCAATGGAATAAAACCCTTCAGAAAAAATAGGTTGGGGGTGTTAATTGATTGTTATTTTAGCTTTTGCGATAGTATATTAGTATCACTTACTTATATGCCTGTGCATTATATATTTTCAATCTATCCACTACTTCTTGTCCCACGAAAACTAATACTGAAAAGCAAGGTAAGAAAAAGTTGGTACTACCTGAGAGAATGTTTTAGCAACTGTCTCAGCATCCGAGAGACGACTTTCTGTTTGCACTTCGCTATTTTCACTCTGGTCCAGATTTGAGATCTGTGGCAGGAACACTGGGGTTGGCAAGGGATAGGGGTTACTGGCGGCTACAAGAATGCAATGCTTATGTCCGTCCACATTTTGGCTTCCGTTCGGAACTAAGGGGAACATCTGAATTGCACAGCATGAAAACAATCAAATTTTGTGTAGGAAAATTACTGCCAAACAAAAGATACATTAAAAACTATGTAATAAGGTTAATCCATTTTCTAAGACTAGGCATGTCATATGACAGGCCATATTCATGTGTTTGATGCATGCAGGACACCTTTTTGAAACAAAGCTTTATTTTTCCAAACATTTTGCTCTCATCTATTTTTTATGCACTATTCATACTTTCTTAATCTACATTCCTTATATAAATTCATTATTCTCCAGAGGGATCAATTGTCGTTGTGTTGCCGTGGTCACGTGTAGGATCCACATGAAGATGATCAAAAGGTGGTTTAAAAATAACGATAAGTACAGACGACCCAAAAATCATCCAATTTCTTATGGGGTTAGAAGTTTTAGAATGATGTGATTTCTGGTGAGGGTGATCTACATGGTGAGTAGAGCATCCTCACCGAAAATCAGTCATTGGATCATCCCCATGTGGGCCCTACATTGACCACGACAACACAACCGCATTTTTAACCATGGCAATTGATCCCTCCTCTATTGTGTATATCGTACAGACTAATTGATAGAGGTTTTTAAAAATAAATTTGCTCGAAATGATTTAGCTTATCTAAGTACATTATTTCTATCTTCATCAATATCATATACCGAATTACCTAAATACATTATTTTGTAATATTTCTATCTCAATCTATATCACAAATCAATGCTTCCAAAATAAATAAAGAGAAAGGAAAAAAAAAGAGTAAAAAATAAAAAACAAAACATAGAATAAAAAAGAAGGCACACCATCAATGCTTCTGAAAGCCCTTCCCCAATAGCAGCGTCACTAAACCCACCACCGCTGAAGGGTATACCTGAAAGCCACTGCAAAAAGATATCCACATCCCTTGTCCAGCCACTCCTTTGTACCAAGCAACCTGCATAAAGGACAAGGAGAAGATCAAAATAAATAAAAAAGAAAGAAGAAAACAAAATTATTTACAACGTAAACTCCCCACAAAGCTCTCTTCATGCGATGCTACAGAAAATTGAAGAGGTCATATAAGAGATATCTTTGCATATTTGAGTTTCAGAACTTTCAAGAACATGCCTTTATGAATGACAAAAAAATGATCTCAAGAGGTCACTTCATTTATTTTGTAGTCTTTTTAGTCCAAAAATGTAAATATACACGAATACATTTGGGGATGGAATCCAACTTCCAACGACATCCAAAAGGTGATGTATAGAAACAAACATGGCCATTAGGTCCACATGGAGATGTGTTTTAGGCTGGACTTTTGTAAGGATGATCTCCTCAACATGCATATCATCTCCATAAAAGATTCAAGTCATTTTAAAAATTTCTAGTCCTACAAAAAGGACAAAACGTCACTGTTCTAGAAGTCAACCGATCCCGACCTGTAAACTTGCAAGTTGCAAACTAAATCATCATATGAACACACATATATACATTGTCGAATTGTTTTACATTGTCCACACATGGTTTTGTGGGGCTAACATGGAGATGAAGTCCAAGGATGATCTCTGGTGAACTTGATTTCTTCTTTATGAAGATCATCCATATCATCAATCAGCTGATTCTAAAACTCCTAACAATTGTGAAAAATGGATTAGAAAGTAAAGAATGATGGTCCATGAATTTATCTCCAATCAACATTTGGTAGGGCTAGTAATTCCATAATGGCTTGATCTTTTGTGGCAACAATCAACTCTCAAATCATCTCCATGTATACCTTACAGGCCCATGTAAGAATCTCCTGAACTTTCTTTAAAATAAAAAAAAAAAGAGTACAAGGTTAAAGACGTAGCTGCCATAGCACGTAATAATAGCTGCTTTTGAGTCAGCTTGACCAAAGCTTATTACGCTTTTGACAATTTAACATTCACTACATAATGGATCATATATACCTTGAAATTGATAATAACACAGTCAGTTACAATATGTAGCCCCATTGTCAATCATGCATGTTGTGTCAAAATTAGAACCTAAATGATACTAAAAGGCAAACCTAAATTGACACTTGCAGACAGGATAATTCATTTCATAACAGAGAAACATCCAATTGGCGTGGAGCTCATCCTAGAAATATAACCACTTTCTAGGAAAAAAATCGTTTTGCATGAAAACTTAACCCCGGAGCTAGAAACAAATACACCAACAAAAAAGAAAAGAAAAAAAAACATCGAAACTGCCTCTATGGACAGATACGACAAGTTAATTATCCAGAAAAAGGGTAAAATTTGAGAAATCATTCATTCGTAGTAGGTGAAGATACCATACATAAGTTGCATCAAATGTTGCTATAGCAGAAGGAATCAAACAGATGCTTAAAGTGCAGTATGAAAAGCAGTTTGAAGAAAAATAGGTCCAGAAGACCGTCGGACGTACCACTAAAAGGTCCGTGGGCATTAAAAACAACCAGGGAGAGCTCAATACTTGAGGCAGAAAGCTTCTGCAGTTCAAAAGAGATAACGTTAGAGCTTACTGTACAAGTTCAGTAATTAAAAAAAAATGTTTATAAAGCCATAATACACTCAGAACATAGATATAGTTGTCACTAACTGGGTGAAAAACCAATAGAAACTGAAGTTGAAACTTCTTAGCTATGCTTTTGTATTTAGAGAAGCAGGGATCGATATCGTTTATGTGGCATGTCTGAAGCCTATCACTTTTTACTCTTACTTTTCTAGTTACAAGTATAGTAATTTCTATCATAGTTTGAAGACCTACGAGTGTTTTTCATGTTTGATTCCTCATTTCATGAATTTTCAATTATATTTCCAGTATATCTGTTAAGAAAGTAAGATTTCCACATCGGTCAAAATATTTCTATTTCCGATATGATCGAAACAGATAACAAAATACAACCATATTAGCCGATTTCTATTTCATGCTTGCTTCCTCATTTCAGGAATTTTCAATTATATTTCCAGTATATCTGTTAAGAAAGTAAGATTTCCACATCGGTCAAAATATTTCTATTCCCGATATGATCGAAACAGATAACAAAATACAACCATATTAGCCCATTGTAACACATGGATAGAGAGCTCACTCAAACTTGTAGCTAGAAACAAGTTTGAATGGAAAAGATTATAGAACATGCAATAGTCTTCAAAAATTATAGAACATGCAACAAATTTATAATCAGGAGTTTTTTCAGAAATAAAAAATAAAAAAAATTGTTTGGATCATCATTTTGAAACGAAATATACCTGTCCTGGCAAATCATTACCACAAAAGCACCTGCAAAAATAATACCAAATCAAAATTAACAAATTTATAACCAGAGAAAAAAGGTTAAAAATAACCTTTTGAACTAAATGTCACTATAGTTAATATTTGAAATATGGTAGATTGAAGTATAAACAGGGACCCCTAAAAGACAAGGTGAATAAAATATATGAGCCTGAATTGTCAACAACAACAAAGGGTTACTAAATTAGGTTAAGCTTAAGTTGTAGCATTAATAAGATAGTTGTAAACAATCTGGGAGTTAGAATTTGTAGAAAATGAATTCTCAATTAGTTCCTTGTACACACAATTCATACGAGAATCAAGGAAACAAAAAACACATACAGCAAATTAATCAATTAAAAATAAGTAAAAAACCCTCTCTGAATGCCACCAAATTAGGGCTAATTGCTAATTAAAAGATATCAAAACAACTGATCATTATTCCCTAAACTATAAAATTTAAAACCTAATTAACCTACAGATAGAAATAAAACAATTGAAAAAGAATAAGACAAATATAGATGGAGGAGGTTGCACTGAAGATTATAACTGACCTAATGATCTTTTCAAGGTAATCTGTAAAAATTGCGTTCCAGTAAGGACCCATGGCTGCAGTTCCTTCAATTGCTATGATCAACTGTTTTTCTGCCATTTTTGTACTGTTTGATCTCCTTCTAGTTCTTGGTTCTGGATTTCAGGGAAGGGGAAGAAGGAGATTGAACACGATGATTTCAAGGCATTTTGTTACTCGCTTGCTAGCATTTTCAGAGGTTTTTTTTCTGAAAACGTATTAATTTCTGGTTGGAGTTCTTTGGAGCAAATCGTGAACTTACAGTTCACGCTACCGAAAAAAAATTTGGTAAAATAGGATTTTTTCTTGCGACGTCGTTTTGAATGATGTCGCAGGCTATAAAGATCCCGGTCCACGTATACCAATAGTACAAGCTCTCTATGACTACTGTTGTCTGGCTCTGTCACTGAGAAAAAGGAGGAACGAAACGATATCTCCACCCCTATTTTATAAGTTCAACCCACCTCATTCTTATCCTACATAATCTACCTTCTAACACTCAGCTTACACTTATCTATCATCCTGCTTTTAAGACATTTTTTATGATTTTCTCAGCACAAAGATCTAATTAAATCAACTTTTTAATCATCTTCATGTCGATTTCATAGGTTAATGTGGTGTACGAATAAGTGTGGTGTTAATAAAGAAAAAATGGAAAATTATAAAAGTGGGAGAATTTCAATAATGTCCATATAATACTTGTGTTTTTTTAGGTACTAACTTTAGCGTAATTACCACATGACACTTTGTTAGCTCTTGCATTCCGTGCATTTGCATTGCTCGCTTAACTGTGTTGCTATTGGGACCAAATGAATTTCAGTCCCAATGCAAACCGAATGAGGCATGGAATGAAATTTGGAGAGAATGTTTTCGTCGTCATGTAGATCAACCTCTGCAAAAAAAATATATATATATATTTATCTATTCTAAAAATTCTAATCCTATCAAAAGTTGATTGAAAAGCCTCACTAACAGTTAATTTTTAATCAACTTTCAATCAATTTTTGATGTGGTTAGAAGTTTATAATGGACTGATTTTAAGTTAGGATGATCTAAATGGCGATGAGAATATCCTCACCAAATCCCATGAATTGTACCCAAATAGACCTCACATCAATTCAATTTGTATGGAGACCAATTTTCTTTCTGTCCCAATGGCATTTTAGTTTGTTTAGTGCCTAAAGGACAAGGCTTATTATGTCCCTCTCTAACTATATATGTGTCAGTTTTATTTTATTTTAATAAAAAATTTCCCTTTTTCCACGGAGGTTCTGCCAAAAAACTGCCACACATGAGCTCGAAGCTCTTTTATGCTAGACTTCAATCTAATATTGGTGTGGATTGGATTCAAATGTTGGATCAGATTCGGATATCATTCAGTATTGAACCGATGCGCAGCCCTTAAAATAACCCTAACATAATGCACGCCCAGAATACATTAGGTATAGATCCAACAAAGACTACACTTAAAAGTTCACTCTTAAATGTATAAACCATACTGGTGAGAAATAAAGATTTTCAAACGATTACAATGGCATGCATATATGTATCTTCTTTGGTTATTCATCTGTTACAAAAAGGCTATAATAATTCGTTACAAAACATCAATACATTAATTACATGTTAATTTGGAAATGACGTTGTCGTCTGTCTCGGTCGAAGACGATGTTGTTGGGGAGTTAGAATGGACGTTGATGCTATGCTCCCCTCTGTTGCTCCTCCCTTCTGAGTGCAGCGAACCTGTCGGAGATTGGTGCTGCTGTTGTTTTTGTTGTTGTTGCTGCTGCTGTTGGGAACACGACGACACGCCCTGTTGTGGTGGTGCAGCTAGTGGAACGTAGATTCCATTGGTGGTCATCCTCCTCGCACCTTCCTTGTTTGCTTCCCCCATCGTGACATATTCCGGTGGTGGAACCCATATGCCTCCCACCACAACAAACTGAGGGGGTTGAGGATTGCCATCGTTGTGAGTTGTTGTTGGACTGGGTCCTCTTGTATGTATACGGTATTTCTGAATACATAATATCAAAGAAGATCAGTAAAATAAAATTGACAGAAACATTTAATTTGAATAACATAATAAATACATAATCAGATAATCCATATATGTATATAACTATATATTAATCCAACCTCCAAAACAATGGCAATTCTTTAATTTTACCCTCTAAACTAATTTTTTTCATTAAAATGTCATCGAGGATGTGATGAACGACACTCGTTTGGTTACTCCTCATAAAGGTTTTTATGACATTTTACTCCACATTTTTTGATCGAAAATGACATATAATTTACACAACACTCTCCACTCCATATTTCACCCAATCGCCACACAAATCTATCCCCTTTACCTAACCTAAATCACAGTATTGGGTGGCATTAAAACTCCAACTTAATTTGTTACCTTCAAAGCTCAGATCTTTTTTCCAAGACACCAAAGAATATGCTTGTTGTCCTACACTCTTTAAGATCCTTTATAAAACATTATATTAGTTGTGTTCAAATGGTGAAATCCCTAACAAAAAATGAGCCCAATCTCAATTTGTAAGCTCATCAAATCGATCACCGCTAAATTTCAACACATATTTGATTAGATTACTAGGTTTAGAATGAAGAAATGCTATAGTTTCCAAACCATTTTTTGTGATCACAATGCTAATCATGTGATTAGGGCTCACGTAGAAATGATCTAAGGATTGATTTTCGGTGAGAATGTTATTCTCGCCATGAAGATATCACAAAAATCATGCCATTCTAAAACTCGTAGTCTCATTTAAGTAAATTTTTTTTATCCGTTCTATATGGTACCTAGTTTAATAGGCATATATCCTCAAGAATTTAAGCAATATAGGTTTGTGAATTCACTTTTTACTAAGGCTCTGTTTGGTACATCGTGAATATTCGCAAAAAACTCACGATTTATCATGTGTTTGTAGATGATTGATGAGGGCATCTGACAATAAATATTTGGTAGGATTACAATGAGCATACAAAATAAACAATCTAAATATTTCATTTCTACTGTTTTCTAATTTATAGAATTTTATTTAGCACTTACAAGAATGGGGAATTTTCGCATTGGCGAATATTCACCGTGTGATGTACCAAGCAGGGCCTAGTTAATTATTTTTTCTTATGTTGTTCTTGATTCATCTATTGTTTTAGTGATGGGAATTTCTATGTATGTAAAAAAATTGAAGGATGAATTAGTAATCAAATGTAGAAGTAATTTAGAGAGAGAGAAAATTACAAACCTGTAAATGACTTTTGACTTCATCGTTAGTAAGTCCATCAACCTTCATCAACTCCTTGATCTGCTTCGGCGTTGCAACTGATGATGAACAAATCAAACAATCTTAATACATAATAAATGAAATTCTGTAAACCCTAATTAAGAACACATATAAATAAGTCTCTGTAGTTCGAAACTTAATTGTATAACTAGGTTTACCAATTATAACGTACCATGAGATCCACCGAGTTGTTGAAGTGCTTCTAAGAATCGTTTATGTAATTCTTGCGACCAACATCGCCTCGTCTTCCTCCTCAAGTCACCTTCTTTAGTTTCTTCTTTATTCTTTCTATTATTACCTGATCCATGATCTGTATCACCAGTAGTTGAACTAGTTGCTGTCGTCTGTACAGAAGAAGGTGCACTTATTTCAATCGATGTTGCTGTTGCTGTTGCTGTTGCTGTTGCCGTTCCAGTTGTTGTTGTTGTTGTTGTTGTTGTTCTTGATGTTGATGTTATCATCCCTTTTTCACTTTGAAATGGTTGAAATGCACCTCCACATTTCTTCAACTCAATCTTCGAACACTTTCCATTCAGATCATCATCCTGAACATTGAAAAAAATTATCTTAATTAATCAAAAAAATTACCCAACTAAAACTATTTTTAATCTCAAATTTCCTGTGTTGTTATTCTTTCTATCTAATAAATGTACCTCTTTTGTTGGAACTGGATCAGGATTTTGGTTCCATAACTGAACAGATTTCAACCAATCCACTTTCTTTCCCAAATTTTCACCAATCCTCTTTGATTGTTGTACCTCTTCTTCTTCTTCTTGAAAAGATGAATTACTTCGTTTAAGAGGAAGGAATTGTTCAAGAACCGGACCGTGATCACTCAATGTCTGTTCTTCACAATCAGATCGTTGTTCTTCATAATACATCTTTTTTGTACAGTTCTCAATCGCTGCAAAACAAAAACAGAAATAGATTCATAATTAGAACTAATCAAAATCACATTAATCATGCAATCTATTTAATTAATCGATCTAAATTAACAAGTATATACCTTGATTTACAAGTTCAAGACATAAAGGTAGTTCGCGTTGAAAGACTTGAATCTTTCGACGTTCTTCCTCTAATGCTTCCATGTAATCTTTAGCTTTCATCTTCATTTTCTCTCTCTAAAACTTGTTTGATCGATTTTCTCTCTCTAGAATTTTATGATCTCTTTGATGGATCAGTTTTGCAGTTTATACATTTGTGGAGGAAAGAATCAGTTGGAGATTTTGGAGATGGAATTTGGGAATCTAAAGTATATAAGAATCAAAACAAGAGAATCAAACTGTCTTGTTAATACAGAGAGTAGTAGCTTTGAAGAAACCGGACACCGGAGAATGTACCAAGATCGGCCCGTCGCATAAGTATCGAATCTTTTTAGGAACTTGGACTTTAATACGAACCAACCTATCAAAACTTTGATGTCAAGTATCCTAAAAACCTCTTAGAATCTTATTTTGGTACATTGAGTGTATCCATCACGTGCCAGTTTCTAATGTGGATGTATCAAAGTTTATGTACAATCGATTGTATCGTAGTTTGTTTTTTTGAGAGGGGGTGGTTTTGAAATGTTGAATATTCGAGTGGAAGATTCCTTCGTCTATATCTGTGTGCTGGCGATGAAATCGTTCGTAGTAAGAGATAAGATCGAAGACTGTTCTGAAAAATGATATTGTGGTCCTTAGGTTGATAAGGTAGTTACGTCGTCCTATGTTTTATGACTGTCGAGTTTGTTCGTGTTGTTGATCTCGAGGAATATCGGTTGGATGAAAGAGGGAAGAAGTTGTGGTCGTCTCGTCTAGGGATGACTGAAACATAGAAGTGAGAATCATGCGATTGTTGAGATAGAATCTTCTTAGCGTGCACACCTCCCTCACGCCGCGTATTTAAAGACAGCTTTGGTCTAACACGAAAAATCAATTAAATTTAAGACAGAGGGTTTGTTGACTTTTCGTGTTAACCAAGAGGCACCAACCAGTCCACGGCCACAACACCCCGTGACCCTTGTTAATTTAAGGGTGTCAATGGATTGGTTCCAGTTCGGTTTAGTACTAGTGAAAACCTATTAGCCGGTTCTGGTTCTTGTGAAAATCAACATTAGTAAGTTGGTTTAGGTACGTTGGTGTATCGGGACGAAATATTTTGAAACATTTCAATACAAATCGATACATTCCAATATTTTCCAATCAATTATTTATTTTATTTTTTAAATAAGAATGTATCAAAATTTTTATTATTATTTTAATGTGTTTCGTAATTCTAATGTTTCGATATTGTATCGTATGTTCGATGAATGTTTCATCTTTTCAACCGATACATTTATAAACCTTGGGTAAACCTAGATAATGTGGAGCTATAATTGAAAAAATATTTTTGTTTCCATTTTATTACAGGTAAGCTGAGTAGCCATTGAGCGTGGCTCAGAGCATCCACAATGCTAGTTAAATTCACCAATATTGTTTAAAATCATCTCGTACTACATTGTATATTTGGAATAGAAAAAAAGAGAGTTGTCTAAAAATGGACAACATCTAAATTTTTTTAGAAAAATAGATAGGCGGAGTCTCAAAGTGAGCTTGGCATCAGGCGGACTCTGAGAGTTAGCTTAGTTGTGGGGCACACTATCAAAGTTAGCCTGGTCGTTGGGCGGTCTCTGAGAGTTACCCTGGCCACTGAGCAAACTCTCATATACCGCCTAATGGCTAGGCTAACTCTGAGAGTTCGCCCAATGGCCAGGCTAACTCTCAGAGTGTGTCTGATTAAAATAATTTTTATTTTAGTTTTAAATAATTTTATATATTTAGACAACGCGAGAGTGCGAGTTTGTTTATGGATTTATAAATTTTTATCTATTTTTAACTTTTACACAATTAATATAGACAACCAAGACTATGGATGGTCACAGTTCATACCCATTTAGAAAAAACTTTACTTGCACACGAGAGTTTATTCTTTAACGTCCATATATGACCCATGGATTCACATAGAGGTCATCCATAGGGAATTAGGGATGACAACAAGGTGGGGATTATGAATCCCCTCCAGGTGTCGGGTTCCTTACAGGTCCCCATTTCTACTTCCCTTTACACTCTGAAAAAATTTCTCATAAAAAATATACATAAATAATATTTTTAAAGGCTAAGATCAATTAAATGTGTTTAATAACGCAAAAATAATTAAAATACATATACAATAAATTTATAAAAATAACTACGTAACATTATTTAAATAATTATATGAATAATTTTATAATTATTTATCTATATTCACTAAATAGGTAAAGACGGAGTGTGGAATGTGATCTATGTCCTCGCCCCATCCTTGATTAGAACTGAGATCTTTCCTCCATCCCCGCGGGGATCCAAGGCCCAAGGACATTTGTTTGGATGATAATGATCTCTCAAAATAAAAAATCATATCCATCCTTCTCAACTATTTAGATAGTTAATTTTCAACAAATTATTTAGGTTATTAAAAGTTTTACAATAATGTGATGAAGGAAATCATCTTATACAACCTTGTTGTAATTTGGGAGGTATTTGGATCAAACTTAATGGCGCTATGGTTTGACATTAATTTACACTCTTCGATTTCATGAAGGGGCTCCAACCTGCGCTAAAATGTCCAAGACTTAGGGGCGGCACAGGCAGTTAGCCTGCTAGATTGAAAGTACTTAGCCGGTTGGGACTTCGATTTTAATCTGATGGATCAAATGTATTTGACAGTTTTTATGCGTTTGACACCTCTTGGTCTTAAAAAATATGTATCTTCAGAAATCAATTAAAACCCATGGGTCAATGTAACTTTCACGTGGATCTCACAATTTAAGCAGATCCACAAAATCACAAACCTAGGGATGGTAAAAATCCCCACGGATTAGGGTCCCCGCGGGGATC
>MVGT01003194.1:846056-873921 GCA_002174775.1 Macleaya cordata
TGGAAATGGGGACCCGCGGGGAACCCGGCCCCTATAAGGGATTCACAATCCCCGCCCCGCCCCACCCCGAATAGTGATGGGGACGGGGATGGAGGAGGCAAATCCGACCCCGCCCCGCCCCGTTGCCATCCCTACACAAACCCTAGAATATAGGCTATTTTCTGTGTACTTGAAACTTATCCCGACACGGACAAAGTACAATACAATCTCTCTTGTCCAGAGTCCAGAGCATCCAATGGCTACGGCCTCGAGCGCACATAAGTGAGTATAGCAAAAATTCAAATTTTGTTACTTTCAGTTCCGTTGGAAGAGATGGCGGGAATCCAAAAACTCTAAAGTTGGCGCGTTAATATTCATTTTTCCCGTACTCCCGCGAAACCGAGATCTCTCAAAATTATAAGACAACCCAAATATCTAAAGTATCCAACACATCAGGACTTCAGGAATCCAGGAACCAACTTGTCTGAGATCTCTCTCTCTGCCCATCTACGCAGTCAGTAATGGCGGTATCTACTAACTCCCCTTCCAAACCCAAGAACGAGACCACTCCGAACAAGCACACGAAGATGAAATCTACGGAAGTTAATGTCTTGGAAGAGAAAATCGACGACTCTGCGAACCGCAAAACGTGTCATCAGGTAAATTAAACCATATTCAAGAAAACCGCCACGGGAGAGTTCGATTCATGGCTTAATTGATATGCTGGTTACTGTTTTACTTTTCAAATTCTGTTTAATGAAATTGAACAGTGTCGTCAAAGAACCGCGAACTTGATGGCATACTGCAAGAACCAGAGATCTAATAACAATAAGCTTTGCCCTTTTAAATTCTGCTACAGATGTCTCTTGAACAGGTTAGATCCTTACATCGGCTCCATCTATTTTTTATTTTTTATTGTTTTTAAGGAATTTGTGTTTTTCCCCTTTGTTTTTCGTCTCCCCCTTATTGTCTTATTGTTTGATGAAATCTTTTTCTCTTTCTCTCTTCTTCTTCTTTTGATTGACATGCCATTTGGTTGGTTTGAACAAGATATGGAGAGAAAGCAGATGAGGTGGCACTGTTGGATAACTGGAAATGTCCTAAGTGTAGAGACGTCTGCAATTGTAGTAACTGCATGTAAGTGCTTGTAAGCTTGTTTTTGCTGTCTTAAAAAAACCCTAATTAAGTTTTTTAAGAACCCCACCAATTTTTTTTTTCTTTTTCTTATAGCCGAAAAGAAAGAAAGTGTTTTCTTTTTGGTATACAAATGGCAATCCAAACAGGTTGTTATGATTGATATTGTGAAAAATCAATATATATTTTTTTTGTAGGAAGAAAAAAGGGCACCAACCTACAGGTGTTCTAGTACGTACTGCCAAGGCAACTGGGTTTTCTTCGGTTTCCGAAATGCTGATTGCTAAAGGCCCTGAAATTTTAATCTCTGCAAATGTTGTTAAAGATGTGGGTACATCACCAAAAAAATCAGATCCTTCTACCAAGGTTGATATTTTTTAATTTTTTTTTCCAATTTAGGGTTCTCTTAGTGTTCAATTGATGGGTTTTGTTCAGTTCCATCTGTTTATAATCTTGTATTTGCCTTTAATAGGAGCAGGTAGTGAAGTTGCCAATAACGCGGGGCAAGGAAAACTCTAGTGTTGGAAATTGTGAAGAGAATGAGCAAGTGAATCCCCTAAAATCCGATACTGATGCAGAGAATGGAGAAAGCAAACAGAAAGTATTAGGAACAAATGATGCTAATGGCAATGTGGATCAGGGAAGTGCAGATGAAAGTCTCAAATTAGAGACCAAGAGTACTAAAAATTATTGTGTTCTTGAGGAAATAAATTTGAAGCCAATCAAGAAAGCAAAGAAGATAAAAGGAAGGGATGATGGTGCAATATCAAAGGAGAATGGCCGTAAGAAACCACGAATTTCGAAGGAAACCCCACCAAATGACACCAAGAAAGAGGTAAGGGTAAGTGAAGTGGATAATGTTGGCGTATTAGAGAAGAAGGATTCTCAAAATTCAGAGGAAACTTCAGTCGCATCAATTGAGCAAGAAGGGAAGATAAATAAAAGAGAGGATTCATTGCTGTCTAGTGATGAGAAGGAAGTGCCTGACCAAGGAAATAATTGTAATGGCCAAGTGAAGCTCAAGTCAGGTCCAGTGATTGACAAAGTTAAGAAAAAGGCAAAGAGAATCCTCAATGAAGATTCTGATATTGATATCCCGTTGCCTCAAGGCATTGTTCTAACAGCTATAGCTGACATTGACTTACCTGCTGAGGATGTTGGGCCTGCCCTGCAATTCCTAGAATTCTGCAAGGCTTTTGGAAAGGTAAAAGACAAACTTGGTTATATTTAGCATTTAATCATTAATGAAATGTTTGTAATTCTTAAGGCACGAGTTTTCATATCCAGGAACATGATATTTTGTACCTAATGAGTTGAATGAGATGACACATTAGAATTGTCTTTCTTAAGTTTTTTTTTTTTGGTTGGTGGTCACATTAGGTTTTTGATATGAAGAAAGGCCAACCTGAATCACTTCTTCGAGAGTTAACATGTGGATCCAGTCGTCTTCGTCGCAGACAATGTTCTCCAATCATTCGATTTCAAATCCAGCTTCTGTCTTTGATACAGAAGAACTTGGGAGAAGAGTATAATTCTTTGACCATGCGATTTACAGAAAAAGAGAGAATTCTGTTTATTTCTTTATTTGGAACTAGTAGTTGAATTCTGATTATCCACACACTTTCTTTCCTATAGATCTACTTTAAGTCCAACAAGCAGTGGAAAATTGTTACTGCAAGCTCTTCAAAAATGTATCTCTGCGTCCCGCTGTAAATTGGAGGAATTGCCTCAAAATTGTTTTGATATGGGTGATGATGTGTATGACCTGCTAGACTCCTCGAAAAAGCTGAGGATCTTAAATTTTTTGTGTGATGAAGCTCTTTGCACCGTGTAAGTAAATGCTAAGGTTGGTCTTTTCTTTCCTTGCCTTTCTCTCTTTGGAAAACTCACATATTACTATTTCTTTTGCCAGAGACCTGAGGACTTGGATTGACAAACAAAACTCAAAGTTTGTTGAAAGAAAGAGGGAAGCAACACAAAAAGTTCTGGCTGCAAAAGATAAGGTAACAAATTTTAGATGTATAAAATTAATGTTGACCTTAAGCTTTCTTCTGAAAAGAGAACTTTGTATAGGAGAAACGGATGAAGCAGAAGATTCAGGATGAGATGGCAAAAGCTATCATCTTGAAAAATGGCGCCTCCCTTTCCATTGCTGAGCGCGATGATCTCCTTTCTACGTTAAAAGTTGAAGCAGAAAAAGCACATGCCGAGGTGATGGAAGCGATACACACAGTAACTCCGAGTATGTTATTCATCCTGTGCCTTTATTTCTCATCTAATTTTGTGCACTTTGTTGCACGTCCATCCATGTTTAAATTCAGTAATCACTTAATTGAAAACGTAAGATTTGAACTATGACCTGTTGCACCGACAAGGGCTTTAATTATGCTGGTCATAGCAGTTAACCTACTTGTAAATGATTAGGAACACAAGCTTGCAACTGTATACTATTCTACCTCCTGATGTAATAATATCAAGCATAGAAGATCAACAGGCTGATGTGGAAGATTCCTCTTGATGGTTTACAATCAAATTATATCATCATGCATGGATCTAAAATTGAGGTACATTGGATCTGGTTGTTACTAAAGCACATGGAAGTATAACATGGTATTCATTTTTGAAGTTAGGGTTACATGGTTTTCCTTATCCTTTTTTCATACTATTGGCATTCACTTTGAGTCAATAAATGTAATGCAAGCTGTTGCATGGAAATACTAATCCAAACTACAACGAGTTCACGACTTCTCATTCATGTTCTCTTGAATCGTCCAAACTAGATTCTGTTTTGAATAAATTTCATTGTACCGATCAAAAGAAAAACAAAAATCTTCTCTTCAATCTTCCTGATAAAATTTTGCAATTTTTTTCTACTAATAAACATATTCTTTTCTTGGCCTTTTGGCTAAGATCAACTGTAGTACTAGTAAAACATGGTGCCATCTTTCCCCTTGTATTTGTAATTACATCTTGGAATGCCCATCAAATGTCTTTCATGTTGATTTTGATCAATTTCTCAAATTTTCTCGTATTTTAAATTCTATCAAGATGCAAACAAGAAATTGCCTGGAATAGAAAGTTTCGTTTCTATACCATGTTCTTTTCCAGTTTCCACTCATTATGTTTGTGGTGTGGAAACTTGCAAATGGAGTTGTTTTCTAGAATACAATCCATGAATTTAACAGAAAAATGTTATTTCTGAAACTGAGTCAAGATGATGCTTCTTGTTTAGAAAAGATGTACATGGATTGGTTGGTGTAATTAACAAAAAAAAAAGATAGACCCATTATTGGCCCTATTGGGCCGCAACAGTCACCTTTCCAGCAGAGATTACAAATGACTTAACTGTTTGTCGTCTATCTTATGCATTCTTGTAAATAAATTCTTCTAGATGTTCTCTTTTTGCAAAATTGTATCTATATGATCTGTTTCTTATCAGTGTTTTAGTTTTACACTTTCATAGGGTCCATATCTTGCATACTTGTACTTTCCTTCAGTTAATTGTTCACCTTTCTTTGCAACCATGTCCAGAGAAGCAAAAAACAGATTTTGTAAGAACACAGCCTGTTCTTTTAGATGGAAATGGTCACGTATTTTGGAGATTGACAGGATATTCTCATGACTCAGATATTTTGCTTCAAGGTTTGTCTAACTGCATTACCTTAATATTTAGAGCGTCCATTGTGCATATTTGAATTCGATCATTTTTTTTCCACAGATATTGGTAGCTGGGATTCTGTTACTTCAGAAGAGAAGTGGTTTACTTATGACATTGAACAGAAACAAGCGGTTGAAAGTTGTATTTCTTCTCTAAGGTTTGTGCAATTGTTGGCTCAATTCAATTTTATGGTCAAGATTTGATGTTCAATTTTACACTTGGGGTGTTCTACTCAAGTATATTTTGTTTTTCTTTGTTTCTAACTTGCTATAGAGACAATGGAAGAAACTAATCTTATCAGTACTTTTATTCATTACATTAAGCTTAAAATCCTAAAATCCTAGACATGATGTATGCCATTCTTGGACGTAAGAATTTTTTTTTGGGCTCAAACACCAAGTTGAAAGCATGGGAATTGAGAAGAATATGGTGTTTAGACCCATTCTAAGTAGTTTGCTTTATTCTTCTTTCTTTCTTTTTTTTTTAACAAAAATAAAATAAAATTTGTCGCTGTAATTTGCTTTCTTTTTTCATCATGTAAGCCTTTGAAGGTGGATTACATGAGGTACCTTAGTTTGCATTGCAAGCTGCATTTATTTATCTTTTCACTGGGTTCAGTGTTCTGCTGGGGTACCCGGTGGAATGTTTGTCTTTCACCGCTCATAATGGTTTATGCCATGCCAGACTTGCTGTGGTAAATTCATCAAATATTGCTTCCCCTCTCTCTCCCCACAAACCTAGTTATTTAATCTCGATTCTCATCTAATATTATTAAATGCATTGGAAGAATACCTTACTATTGCAAAAATGGCCTCACTTTGTGCTTCTGACTATAAAGAGAGATAAAAAAAGATTTGGGTTATCTCTTTCTGGATCTTAGAGAGTTAGAATTTGCTTGGATTTTACTGTGGTTTACTCTAAAAATATTTATGCCTTGTAGATGCAGAAGGAAGAGGCTTAGAAAATTAGAACGCGGATTTTTCCTAATGGGAGGGGCCAGTGACGCAAGCATAGAAGAAGAAACTTCAAATGATTAAGCATCTCCAGTAACTGTGACTGAAGGTAATATGAGATTCCATTTTTACAATGTCTTAACTATAGATCATATATATCCATCAATTGGTATGAGTTACAAGCAATTTTCTGTACTATATAAATATGAAACCTTCTCCCTGTGGATCCCTTTTTTATTTTATTTTATTTATTTATTTTGAGTTTATGCTCAAAGCAGAAAATTGAATTTAGAACTATATAGAGATTTAAGTATGTTAGATGTTGAAATTAGGTTAAATGCATATTACACTTTTATTTAAGGAAATCGATTAGCAACTTCCTCCAAAGTATAGATGAGTATGACTAGCAAGTGCAATAAAGTAGTTTTTGTTTGTTTTTGATAATCCAGTAGAATTAAAATCATTGAAAACATTAACAAAGCGTATTCGTTCCCACTAGTTTTTCTGCTGGCAAACATAAATTCTTGTATTCTTTGTAGTTTTATGAATTTTTCTTCAGATTGTGCAATTGGTTACAGTCTATATCTTTACTCAGCAGAGCTTAAATTGAAATAATATTTTCTGCTCAAATTTTATGTAGGATTCAGATCTCATAACGAAATTAAAACCATTTTCCTTGATTGTTTTGGAGCAGAGAGTTCAGGAAATGATGAAAAGACTCAGCTACCTTTGTGTTCACCCTGCGAATCCTAGTAAATTTTCACAGCACAATTCTTTTTCTTGCCGTGTATGTGTAAATGTAAGTTGCACAATTAATTACTCAGAAACTGATACTCAAAGTCATTCAAAGAAATCAGCCTATTTGTCAGATTTTGGTGGTCTTCAATGCAAAAAAAGCATATTTTTTTTAGTTTAAAATGCCTCCAATGAGTTCTCTGTGGATGTGTATAATTTCTTTTTCTTCAGGGAAATTTTGATTTTGCATAAATCATAGTTTCTCAATTCTAAAGTATCATAATTTGCATTATTATTTGAAGCAAGCGAACACATGTAAGTAGCAAGTTTGTGAATTATATGCTTATTGCGTATGTTATCTTTCATTTGTCATGTATAAGTAGCAAGACAGTTGGTTGCAGTAATTTTAACTTGTGGAACACAACATATAACCTTTTTGATGTGTAAATTTCTTAATGAGGATGAGTTGATCCAATTTTATCTAAAAGAATGTAGTGAGAGTCAGGCTTCTGCAAATTCATATGGGTGGCCATCATCTGATACTTTTCCAAGTTTAGACACTTAACGAGACGCACTTGTGGGTTCATATGGAGATGATTTATGGATTGGTTTTTTGCGAATATACTTTCCTTGTTATGGATAGTGTGAAAGGCAAAATAGTCTCAAAAGTCATAGGAACGGTTTAGCATCCATAGTAGCACAATTAAATTGTACTTGGCAACATGATAAAATAGCTAAATGGCCACTAGAAACCTGTTAGAAAATCAAGAAAGAAGATGAGAAGAGGCTATAGAAGAGAAGAAGATAACAGAGGAAGCCGGGAAGGGGACTATATTTGCCAAATCTCAAAGAAACCTGTCCTCATTACAAGATTTTCATCTCTGTTACACCAGTCCTATTCTAATAAACAGTACTTACCATCTACAATGACCTTGGAGGTTGTTGCAGACAACAAAACAAGTAGGTAGGTAGCTAGTGTAGACTTTCATTGGATTTTCCTTTTTCCCTCCAGAATTTTTTTTGCCTGCATGAGCAATGACCTGGTCCGTGGCCCATTTTCTAGATAGAGAGAGAGAGAGAGAGAGAGAGAGAGAGAAGCATGTTTTCATGCTTAGCATCTATAAAGCAAAGCATGCACGTGATCGATCCATGGATGCATGTTTTCATGCTTAGAAAAACGACACAATTTCCTACCCATCATATCATCAGTTTCCTTTAATTTTTCCATCACTTTCACTCTGAAGAATGAAAGAAAAAAAAGAAAAAAGGAAGAGATCAGGAATCTCTCCAGTCTTTTCCTTCTCTAACTCAATCTCTATATCTAGTCTTTGTGTTTTCTTCTGATGATGATTTCATCCACAACCACCTCCTCCACGGTAAGCAACCACCTTGCCAGCTGCAGCATTTGTACATTACCTTGTCCTTCCTTTTCTCCTGATCTTTTTCTGTTCTCCTTTCATTTCCTTCAATCTGCTCCACACAAAAAAACCCCCCCATTTCAGTGTCAGAAACAGGCTTTGTAACTCTCTGCATTTTGAACACATTCAAATTTCAACCACAAAAATGGGAACTATTCAAAATTAATAACATGGATTGTTTCTTTTCATGTTTTTTGAAAGAAAAAAATGAATCATGGGACCACTAGGTACAAACTGCCTGGTGCAGTTGGTTTGTGCACCCCTCCCTTTTTGGTTCAATCTCTGCTGTGCATTATTGGGTTTCCTAATTAATGCTTGGGGCATATCCCTGAGTTCAATTTTATTCACCTGCATTTAACGTGGGTGAACGAAACTGTATCATGCGATTGGTGGGTACTTAGGTGAAATTGATCGTCTCACAAATCACATGGTGGGCTTTGTTGACCCACCTTAGATGTTAGACATGGGACTGCGGGTAAACATAACCGCTCTCCATAACCCCAGATTGACTACTGGTCCTGTAGTCTATGCCTAATGAAATAAAATAGACTTAGTATCTAAGCCTAGTGCTAAGTACAATGGCATCAGACTTGTAGCATGAAATTGTGATCCTTATAGTCAGTCTTAATAAAATTGGAAAATGCTATTCAGCCGGCCGAAATCTGCCCACCTTATTGCTTTCCGGCATGATGTGGCAGCATCTTGGTGCTGCACGTTTAAGATCTCGGCGGGCTGAGTAGCATTACTCAATGAAATTTACTGTTTAGGGACATTGAACAACTCAGATTTATCATTATGTCCTATATATATATTAATCTTAGTTTCTCTTAATATACCCATAAACCGAAAAAATTTGTGAAATATAGCAGACATACCTCTTCATCAGACTTAGATTTTATACCAGAGTTGCTGGGAGCTTCTCCACCTTCAACTTCATATTGCTTCATCAGTCTTTCTTCGATTGGAGGTGTAGTTGAAGAGGGGCCGGAATTGCTTGAGCTATGATCAGTTGGAGTAGTACTTTTAATATTCATATCTCTATTCAATTTTTCTGCTTTCTCATCTATAATCAAAACACATAAAAGAGTTATGATTCAATAAACACCAAATCTATCTAATTTACATTGACAGTAAGAACAAAAACAGAGCAATGTTTTGCAACCTTGAATTGGAGGGTGAGACCCAATTTCATTATCTTGAGTTGCAGTAGACTTCGATCGAACAAGACGTGCATGAGAGGAGTAAATAAGAGGTGCTGATATTGTAATTTTGCTTGTTGAAGTTGACAATGATCTTCTACTTAGTGTTTTTGAAGACAAGCACTCCATTGGAACTTCTCCTGAAAGTGGGTTGCAGATATATTTCTCTGCTTCATTCCACTTGGAATTCAAAACAAACCCATCAGGTGATAACCATTCCCAGCCATACCCTGATCTTGCCTGCAGAGCTGCAATACAAGAACGCCCGATTCATCGATACCAATATCTATCCCTTACGAAAAACAAAAAAAAAGAAACTTTATATCTTCAACATTATCATCATAAATCTTTTAATGTTACCTCTGAGAGCAGTTGTGAAAGAATAAGTAGATGGGTCAATCTCATCTGTTTTAAGTTAATTATATAAGAGTCAGTTACAGGAAGCAAATGCATCATAAAAAACTAAACAATATAGAGGTGAAAAAGTGTTGGCAGTACCTGTTAAGGTGTAACCAGGAGAAGAAGCAGTGCTAGATATGGTTGTGTTTGATCTGAAGGACTTTGTTTCTAATTCTCTAAAACTTCTAATATTTGGTGCTGAAAACCTTCTTGAACTGGTATTTTCTCTACTAATATTCCGAGCCTTCAGAGCCCATTCTCTTAAATTGAACTCGGATTCGTCATGTTGTCGTCTCCCGGAACTCGGAGTCCATGGTTCCATGGCATAGACCATTAGGTTTCTATAAATAGAACTCAAGTCTTTTCCAATGTCACTTCTTCTTCTTCTTCTTCTTCTAAATCTAGTAATAGGTTTAAGGATAGAATAGACCTGGGTTCATCAAGATTCTTAATGGAGCACAGGTTTTACAAGTCTCCTAGAAGAATACAAAGGGCCCACCCAAACCAAATATCAATATCACTCAACTGTAGATGATGATAATGGATCATGGAAGTCACTAATTTGGGTATATCAGAAGATTAAGATACATAATTTTGTGAGAACCTACTAATGCTTGGGGTGTCTGCAATTAATGTTGACTAAAAAGATTTACTGATTTGGAAGTATCAGAAGGTTAAGAGACTTAAACTTTGTGAGAAGTTGATGTTTAGGTAGTCTGTAAATGCAAGATATCAATGATAGATTTACTGATCCTGATAGCTGAACTTGTGGGCTATTTATTATATATATGTATAAAGCTGATGAATAGGTGCATCAACACCCATATATAATGATAAATGTGAGGGGTACAAATATTCTCTGTGAAAATTTTTCTGAGTTGATGAAGTCGATGTCAATGTTGGGTTGTTTTCAGTGTGGGCTGGATTTGAATTGGATGAAAGAGGATAGAAAATGAGAATGAGATTTGAATTGGATGAAAGAGGATTGCACATGAGAGAGAGAGAGAGTGGGGGAAGGAAGATATAATACAGCAAGATGGTCCATATGCGTGTGTGTTTGTTAGGACAGAGATGGGTTGCATTTGGATTCTTCATTGGCTGATAGATTTGTCTGATCTAACTGAAAATCCAAATCATCACCATACCAGTAAAACTTTTTAGATATTATACATCTTCTTCTGCTCTAGGGTTTATATTATATCTGGCATATTGAGATTCTCAGTATCCTTGGGTTGTGACACGTGGACTTTTAAAAAAGAGATAAATACTAAATAAAACTTTTAGCTAGGTTTCCAAACCCTAAACCAATTTGAATTGCTGAGTTTCAAAATGCTAGACAGTAGCAAGTCTCCCTCAATGCAATGTGTATCAAGGGAGGGATGATTTTGTAATTTCCACCCCTCCCTTGGTGTCCGCGGCACCAAAGGAGGCTAGGAACTATTGTCGCTAGCACGAAAGCTCTGATACCACTTTGATGCTCCAAAAGAAATAACCACAACAATAAGTGATTACCAAAGCTCTAATGCCATTTTGTTGGTTCAAAAGAAGGTTTATATGTAAACTAAAGAAACTACCTACTTGCCACAAGAAGTGATTACCAAGCCAACAAACAATACAACAAATATGTTCAAGTTGTCTAAGAAGCAATTTATCAAACATGTAGAGAGCAGAATAAACAACACAAGAACACAAGAATCGAATAAGAAAACCCCTCAAATGGAGAGGAAATAAAAAATCACAAGGCAAATCTGAGCAATGAATTACTATAAACAACTACAAAGGAAAAGAAATACAATGTTTTCTGAAGTTTTAGCCAGATAACTTTGGATGTGTTATTAGCTTGAGGAAAAACAAACGGGAGGATAAAAGCTACTTTTAGAAGTTGGGGAAAATAAAAACCCTAGTAGTATGGGCTTAAAATGCCCATAAACTATTAAACCCACAAAACACTAACTAGGCTCAGATGGGCTAAATAAGCTCATACTTGCGAAATAGTGTGAATAGGCCCAGTTACAAAACTCAGAGATGAATTTAGAAAAAAAAAAAAGAAATTTAGTCAGGCACGTGCCAAAAAAAATGTAAAAAATGTTCGCCTAAACACTTTTAGCATGTTTGGATTGCAGGAATGGAATCACATTCCTGGAAATGTGATTCCAAGCTTGTGTTTGGTTCGCAGAATCAGGTTGGAATCTCATTCCCGGGAATGTGAGATTCCCCCATTTAGGGGGAATAACAATCCCGTCGGGGGAGGTGGGATTGCCATTCCCATTCCCCCGGAATCAATTATGATATTTTTTGAAGACAATCTTACCCTTACATATTTTCACTATTTACAAATACAATCCCAAACCATGTTTAGACACTTCAACCTCTCTTTTTTTTTATCTTTTTTCTAATCGTGACTTCTTTCTAGATGAGAGAAAAATAAATAAAAGAAGAGAAGAAGAAGATAATAAGATCGATAGATTTCCATTTGAGACATTCAACGAGTATAAGTTTCAATCTAACACCATGATTAAAATGGTAAATAAACCAATATATATGAGTTATGAAAAAAATGAATTGATTTTTATTTTTTGATAAAGAATTAATTTTTTGTTTCAATGCTTGTATGAAAAATATGAATTAATTTTTTGTTTCAATGCTTGTTTTTAATAATAAATATTTGGACGGGGGTATAAAGGGAAAATTAGCCTTTTTTCGGATTCCTATTCCTGCATGAACCAAACACTGGAATAGGAATGTGGCAAGAATCATATTCATATTCCTTGTTGAACCAAACATAAAATAAGGGAATGTCATTCCCAGGAATAGCATTCTAGGAATGTGATTCCCAGGAATAGCATTCTAGGAATGTGATTCCCAGGAATGTGATTCTATTCCCGCGATCCAAACATGGCATTTGAGTTTTTGAAGTATATAAGTCTTGGGCAACAATCTCCTTGCATGTCGGCTTTCAAAGAGTTAAGCTCAATTGGCCTTAACATGTTATTAGAGCAGGTATTTTAGGGATGGGTCAGGTTCGTTGTCTCTAGCCCTCGCGTAGAAGGGGTTTTAGTTTATCCACATTGCCTGGTCACTCTGAGTTTGTGTATAAGTCTTGGGCAACCCTCTCCATGCAAGTTCAAGAAGAGTTAGACCCCATGGGCCTTAATAAAAAACAACATAAAAAATGAGCGATACAAGTCGAATAGACCGAGTTAGTCCAAGTTGGCCGAGACAGGACCGAGTTAGGCTGATTCTGAAATTTTTTTCCCCTTCATTCTCACTTTAATTTGTATTTTCTAATCTACTATAGAGACAAATTAATTAATCAAGAAAAGAGGCATCATGAACTATGTAGATTATAAAAGACTCAGTATCTATACACCTTAAGTGAGTACCTTGAATGTTGAATAGATCTTGCATAGTTGAATGTCGTATATCTCCTCTTTTCCTCTCAAAGATTCAACAATAAAAACAAAAAAATCTAACTTGGAGAACTCTTGGGGTGAAGGTGTGGAGAAAGTTAGGAAGAATGAAACAAATTTTTGGAAGAAACATTAAAAGTTCAGATGTGTTCTTATTGGAAACGATTTTTAGACTGACCAAATGTCTGAATTGGCGCTAAAATCTGTTGTGGTAGGTAGGATCCACCGCCATTCCGCTCCTAAAAATAGTTTGAATGTTTTTTCAACTGATATGACAGTGGAACAGACCATACCACCAATGCTTCGGGCACTAATTTCATTCTTATTTTCTTCAGATCAGCCGAGTCAGGGTCGAGTCTTTTTCGAACCAAATCTAAAACCAGCCAACTCACTCATTGCAAACTGAGTCCGGTCTAAGTCGGGCGAGTCAAGCCACGACTTGACCGAGTCGGCAAACCATGACCTCAACACGTACAGGATGGGTCCGATAGGATGAGTAAAATTTGATTCCGAAAGACTTCAAGATTGAAAACCTAACATTCTTTGGGGAAGGGCTCACCGACCATACAAAATTAGGTCACCCCAAAATATCAGAATCAGACTGATTGATTGATTGGTGATCTTTTATAAGTCATTAAATGTATTGATGGGACATAATAGATTCATGTGATGTGACAGTTACACTGTAAAAATTTTCGTCTGGATCCCACAAACATTTTGTACAACAATTTCGTCCCCTCATTGGTTCCCATATTTCCATCTGATAAGATAAGCCCAGATGTATAATCCTAAAACTGAAGCGTTATCAGACAGCACTTGCACCGAAATAGTGAGGCATAAAAAAACGCTACTCTTTCCCATACCCAAAACATGGACCCCATCAATTGGTGGGCCCACCTACTTATTACATTCGTACTAATGAAATTTTTTGTCCTATCCGATACCCCCTTCCTTTCTATATCATCCTACTTAGGCCATCCACAGTGGTGCAACCGTAAAAATCAAATTTGGCCTACTAAATATACCCTATAAATCTGAGTTATACATCGGAAGAAAGTTAAATTTGTAAAAAAAAAAAATAGTAAAAAGTTTTTTAAAGGATGCAAGCGTCATTCTTAAAAAAAAAAAAAATTCAAAATTCCGACGATATCCCTTAGGGGTGTTGATGACAGACGACCTCTAGGGATATCCAGATAATCTCCTCAACGTTCAAATCATATCAGCCCATGGTTTTTTCCAAATAGACCCACCTGCAACCATATTTCTATAATAATTACACTCGATCTATATGAATGGTAACATGGAGCTGATTCAAAGGCTGATTTTTTGTGATGTTGATCTTCACTGCTCATGTGAATCTCACGAGACAGCGTAAAAAATGAATAAGTGCATCGTTAATAGAGAAAAATTAATAGTTTATGTAGTGAGTAGGTTTGTGAATGGGTTAACCAAATAACGTGCCATATAATTTACCAACTCTCACGCTACGCGCATGTGAGAGAGCCAATTGAGTTTGTTGGAGGAAAGCTAACCCACACGCACGTAGCGAGTGGGGGGGCTAGTTTACTTGTAATTCTTTATTTAAGTGTGAATAGATTTGATCATCTCTCACAATGGTGAAGACTCTAAAACTCTTTCTTCCTTGAGTTTATTACTATAAACTCTAAAAATTGAGTAGCGCACTTAAAACTTCGAAAATGCGAAAAGGTCTAAAAATTGAGCGTGTATGTTGGTTCAACTGATGTGGTAGATGATGAAATGGAATAATAACTCATTTAAGATTTTGTTTTGAGTGTGAAAAACACATAGTTAATAAAACTTGGAAAATAGTAGGTACCCAAAAACTTGGACCTAAAATAGTGTCTCAAGAGATAGTGTTAGCTGAAATGCAATATTACAGGGGTTATGATTTTTGCAGGGGTCCATTTTGTGGGGCCGGGCGAGTAGTACTTGGTATCACGTACCCATTGACACACCCATCAAAAAAATTTTAGATTTGAGTGATGATATATGGGACAAAGATAATGTGTATGACAAAAAATCGATCATCTCCTAATTGTTATCTACTAATAATTTCGCTTTTGATATAATTAAGTCAATTAATTTATGCAGTGCACGCAGTATATATTTCTACTTTCTCGATTTATACTGTCAACATTTCATCGTGAAGAAAAAACAGAGCAATACTCATGTAGATGAAACAAGAGAGAATGAGAAGTAAGATATATATATATATTTAGAGAGAGAAAGAGATGGAGGGAGCTAGAGAGAGAAAGAGAAAGAAAGTACTGGGGCATACATGAATCATGGGGGTACGCCAATCCATGCATCTCTCACTATCTTTCCTTTTGCCAGTAAATTTGTCTCCTCAAATACCAAACACGCCAAAACTATAAAACATATCACCTCTCTCCCTTTCTCTTTCTCTCTCTTTTGTTGGATCACTCTCGGATTTCTCTCTCACACACATTAAATTCAAAGAGTATTAGTCTGAATCCTGTCATCCTGTGGTCCATGATGAACACCTATGGCCATGTAAAAAGAAAAATACGATTGGTGAATTCTAGACATTCGATTTGTAGAGAGTTGTTTCAATAACATGCATGAGGTACGTACCGATTTCTCTGCAGATATGTATATAGCCTAGGCATATATAGCTAGCTAACTCAATCTCCTTCAAATTAATGGTGGCATGATGTTGATATTTGGGGGTATATTCACCTTTTGTTTTTATTAATTCAAGAGCTCTGAAACCGATTAATTTATGGGCCTTTATCATGAAAGTCTGATCTGATATCCGTGGTGATGAAAACGATTGGGATTCAATGTATCCTATTGTAATTTACTAATTTTATAAACGGTAGTGCTAGGGCTACCGAAATCCCTACCGAATTTGCTACAGCAGGCACATTTCACGGTGAGATTCATAACACTTTAGGATGGGATGCGAAATACGAGGAGATGCAAATCACTTTGACCGTTGGATGCTTGAGTGGTAGCAAATTCTGTAGGAATTTGCTGTAACTCAAGCATTACCGTTTTATAAAACCCAAAATGTCTGCAACGAGGAAAGAAATTCGCGCGCCTCACTTTAAAAAACAAATTCAATTTAAAAAATAAGTCTAGCGCAAGGAACATTTGCATGCAATATACGCGTCCGTAAGTTTTCTACACAATATATCACTCTTTAAGCTAATTCATGTTGAACAACCGCTTTCTTTAAAAGCTTGAACTAGTTTAGAGTTTTGTATTAATATTATATTTAAAAGTAATGCTATTATTTAGCCCTCCAAGAAGTATCGAATGACGTGTCATTCAAATGGACCAATACATTAAAAACAAAGTCTTAAATAGGGAGAAGCATTTTTCTATATTTAAGCTAGATCTAGGGATTGGTTCAATCTCTAATATATAATTCTATTATAAAATAGGAGTGACTTTCCTTAACTATCCTCCATAGTGGCTCCCTCAATGACTCTCTTGCACGTACGTGAGATTCACATTGAGATGATCCGAGGTATGATTTTTAGTGAGAACTGTGGGGATCATCTTCCATAAAAGTTTGACAATTTTGAAACTTGTGATCTCCTCATATGAATTGTGAAATTTTGAGCCATTAAAATTTAGCATTAAAATTTTTCACTATTTAGATGAAAGGATTAAATTAAAGTTTCAGAATGATATGATTTTAAGCTATGATGATCTCCACTGTGAGGACACAAATCATCCCTTTAATCATCGGTATGTGGGCGTCACATATAGAGTCGTCGAGAGAGTCACTAAAAAGATCAGTTTGGAGTCCGTCTAGCATTACTCCTAAAATTAACATGCAATTTTAGTAAAGTACTAAAAATAAACTGATTTTAAGATTTTCATTTTAAGATCATTTAAACATAATCTAAAATCTGTTTACATGTTCTCTAGAAAGATAATTAATTCCACTTTGTTCCATGAGAAAAATGTTTGTACCAACTATAATGTACTGCCGCATTCCTACCAATAAAGTTTCCTTTTCTACAAAAAAAAAATACCAATTTCAAAGATTAATCATTGTAATATATACTTATCTTTTATAATATATGGGGTTTGGGACGCCAACAGTTCGGACAGTTACAAATGCCTACATCTTAGATAGAGTTGATCAAATGATTGTATGGGTTGATGATGTTGAACCACTGCTTTCTCTTAGAGTTCAAATTTATAAAGAGAGTTGTCAATATTTTTTTATGTAGATATCGAGGTGGGTCCAATGTCCTTAATACTCCCTCTCAGTGTAAGGCTTTTTATTTTTCCTGTCCCCCACTATTCTTAATATACCATATTAAATAATCGTTTTCTCTAAAAACTCAAGCTTGTAGAGAGAATCGTTAATTAATATTATATTTATGCGGAAGATTATTTTACTTTGATGCAAAGTAGTTGCATTATGGTGCAGTTATCTTACTTCTTGGAGGACAGGATCAACACCCTATATTTCCAAAACCCTAAAAGTGAGAATTCCACATCCATAATAAACCCATCGTACATTTGTTTATTTGTGCCTTCTCTTCCTCTCTCTAGCTCTTATCTTCTCCTCTATCTGGACCCAAAACAAACCCTCTCTCTCTCTCTAATATAACTCTGACCATCATGAGCACAATGCTCATCAACAACTTGTGTAATGAAAACAATTGTATAGATGATGAAGAAGATGAAGAATTATCCATACTTCTCACTCTTTGTCCTCCAGGCCAGCACATCTCCAAAACCCATCAGTCTCATCCATCCTCAGATAAAGCAGTCAAAAGTAGTACTTGTGGAAATAACATTACTAATACTACTACTACTACTACTACTACTACTACTACTACTACTACTACTACTACTACTGATGAAGAGAGTGTAACAGTAGCTCTTCATATTGGACTTCCAAATGCAGAAGCAGCAAGCACAAGCAATATCTCATCTAACAATGGTCCCCCACTTGAAGGCCATTACTGGATTCCTTCTCCGGCTCAAATCCTTGTCGGCCCGACTCAGTTCTCTTGCACTGTCTGCAACAAGACCTTCAACCGCTATAACAACATGCAGGTCACTAATTTACATAATAATTAGTACAGTTTTGATATATAATCTTTACTTAATCTTTAAATTGTTTTTTTTTTTTTTTTGGGTTTACCTCCTTCCATTAATCTTGCAGTACAATCAATGATGGGGAAACCTATTGAGAGATGGGTTTGAAACAGATACACATACATATATTAAAATTAAGAGAAATTAAAAAGTTTGAATAATATTTCTGTAGAATATTCATATCTAGGCAAATTAATTAGCTCTATATTCTACATATTAATTAATTCCTATATAAATTAATATATGCTACATTGATGATGGAGGTACAAAAGAAAGAAAGAACTATCCCTTAATTGTTAATTTATTTATTTGTTTATTTTTGTAAATATTTTCTTCTCTATTTATATGTCTCTAGATGCATATGTGGGGGCACGGTTCGCAGTATCGAAAGGGTCCAGAGTCTTTGAAGGGAACGAAACCAGTTTCGCCAATGTTGAGTTTGCCATGTTATTGCTGTGCTCAGGGTTGTAAGAACAACATTGAGCACCCGAGGTCGAAGCCTCTAAAGGACTTTAGGACACTTCAAACACATTACAAGCGAAAACATGGGGCGAAGCCGTTTGGATGTCGTAAATGTGGCAAGGCTTTTGCAGTTAGGGGTGACTGGCGTACCCATGAGAAGAACTGTGGGAAGCTCTGGTTTTGTATTTGTGGTTCTGATTTTAAGCACAAGAGGTCCCTTAAGGATCACATTCGAGCATTCGGTGGCAACCACGCGGCGCATGGTGGGGATGATCAGTTCTTATGTCAAGAAGATCAAGAAGAAGAAGAAGAAGATGATGAAAATGATGATCAAGAACTACAAGCAGGAAATAATGAAGGCCATGGCTATTTGTATTACTAGTACTGATGATGCAATATCTAGAAAATTTAGTTTTTGTTATGTCTAATGATCATCAGGAATATTTAATGTTGTTTAATACTATATATATATATATATATGTGGAACTGATGATGTGCATGTTTTGGAAAAGTTAATGGATCGAGGAAGTCATATTATCTATATGTATTTATTGATTAATAACCAATTAGTTATATAATAAGAAGGTAGTTAGCTAGGGCCTATAGGGTTGGTTGTTTTGTGTTTGAGAGAGAGAGAGAGAGAGAGAGAGAGAGAGAGAGGTTTCATTAATTCGATCAGTAGCAATGGTATGAACAGTAGCAAAATCTGAGACTCCTCTCTATAGTCATCTGTACCCTGTGACACTACTGTGTATATCTGTTGTCATCTATCTGCAGTTACTTACTGAATTACTTACTTACTTGACCACCTCTCTCTTTCTTTCTCTCTCTAGATTTTCTCTCTCATCCCCCTGTGTGTGTCTCTCTATCTATCTATCTATGGGACGGACTATCTCTTTCTCTCTCAAGGGTTCACTCTCTCTGTCTTTCTCTTTCTCTCTCTTTTATCTCAAGGAGCAAGCTAGCTAGTACTCCCTCTTAATAATGATGTCTTTCTCTCTCTATCTTTCTTTCTCTCTCTCTAAAAAGCTATCATATTATTTCTTTACTCTGAGTTCTCTGACCTTCGACTAACACTCCCTTAACACTTTGATCAGGCTGCTGCTTTATTCAGTACCTTACGTAGGACCACTGAAATCACTGTTTTTGGGGTTTCACCCAAAGAGCTGCTAGCTGCTTCTTTCCCTTTTCCAGACCAAAAACAAACTGATTTCTGCTAATAAAGATTCTCACTCGACCCTCAGCTCACCTCCCTTGCCTCATCTTCTTAATTAATTTTTGAACACTCGTTAATACTACTATTAATTAACTACATTTAATTTAATTTAATATATATATACATATATATATATCGATTTTAATCATCAACTACTTAATTCTCATCCGTTCATTCTTGATGATGATCATGAGGGACGATGATGATGATAACGATCAGGCGTGACTTCATTATATGTGGTGGATAGCTCAGAGGACTAGCTACATATGTTCCAGCATGCAGGTACACGTATGCATGTACTCCTTTTTAAAGGCCGCTTGGTACGTCATCAGCTAGCCAAACGCGCCAACTCTACAGGACTCACTTTATAGTTCAAACACTTCAAACCCCCTTAAGAGTCGTAGGGTTTTGTAAAACCAGAGCCTTTTAGGCCTGAGAGTTTGATGAACTCGATCTGGTCTCGGGTTGTGTTGTCTCGATTCCCCATTAACTTTGGCAAAAATATTTTGAGCAATATATAACGTTGTCAAATTAGGGTTTGATAAAACTACATGCTACCCTCTAATTTATATCTCATTGTCTTGACGCATAATGTCCGATGAAGAGATAAATTAGGGTGCACCGCGTTGATTTAACAAACTTCGATTTTTTTTTGGTAGGTGGGACAATTGCCTGCTAAGTTACAACAGCAAACTAGCTGGGCCTAGATACACTAATAGTACTAAGAAGTATACACTAATAGTACTAAGAAGTATACCTGGCAAAACCTGATTTAATCCGCCAATCTGACCCTAACTTTACTCGCCAACTAAACGGCTAGGGTTAGAGTTGATCTTTTTTGACTTAGGGGTTAGATAGGTCAACCCGCCTAACCCAAGGGCAATCTGTGAACTATTTTTTTTAAATAACACATTAATTTATGGGTTAATTAGTCTGACGGTCCCATATTATGACCAATGTTAGGGTTTGGGTCCTGCATGTTTTCAACTTTGAGTTTGGGTCCTCAATTGACGGTTAATCCAGTTGACCGTCTAAAAACTGATGAATATCTGTAAAATAACGAGAATATCCTTTAACAGGACCCAAACACTAATTATGAATTATCAGTAGGATCTAAAATCAAAATTTTTTTGTTTATGTGTTCGGAAATAGAACTATTACATCTGTAGGATTATCTTTGAATCTGTAAAGAATTAATGAAATAATAAAATCTCCACCAACTTGTCTGTACACTCTTGCATCTTCATGGGAACTATTAACTGGATCAGTATGAATTCTCAATTAGATATCAAACCCACAAGTGGCTTATGTTTGTGGTTTAGTTCCAACCACCACGGCTTAAAACCCATGTCGCTAGTAATAGTTTCTTCTTTACCCAGAGCATAAAGATTAAGATCGAGTAGATCTTGAATCACGGGTAGCTTTTGCTGAATTACAATAGTCTGACTATTTCTAACTTCAGATCCACCAACAAGAAATTTGATTTTAGGCCCTACTGATAATTCATAAATTAGTGTTTGGGTCCTATTAAAGAGTATTCTCGTCATTTTACAGATTTTCATCACTTTTACAGTTATAAATTTATGATAGGTACACAGATAGTGATAGCTAGGGACTTATGCTTGAGGTTTTTGGGTGGAGATGATGTAGCTTAATATTGATATATATATATATGCTGATCATCCTATATTTGTATCCCAAATATATGGTTGGGGTTACCAAATATTTTTAAGATGATCTCTTTACTATGTAGTCATTCTCATCACAAACACACATCGATCCTAGTTCTAATATATGTGTTTAACCTCATCAAAAGTTAAGTTGGTTAAATATTTACGGTAAATTGCCATGGTCCCAAGATTTTTTATTTGAACGAGAGAAAGCGCCAAAATTTACAAAAAAAGAGAAAGAACCAAAACGAAACATATATTAAATAAAGATTACATCAAACAAATTTGTCAAAATCAAAAACAAAATCTTCAAAACTGCAACCTTTGAAAGATTCAATATTTATTAACAATCCAATTAAATTAAATTAAAATTAGTGTCCTATGATTTGGTTGTTGTTGGTAGGGAAAAGTTGTTTTGTTTGCTGGTTATTTTTTGTTCTTTGTAATGATTTGGAGTCTTAATTTGTGTTGTACTCTTCCCTAGCGCGCTACTATAATTTGCTTGTGCATATCTTGTGCTCAAGCTATTCTTGGCAACAATATTTCAGTACTCCATTGGTTAAACAAAGGGTTCAAAAAAGGTGTAGAATTTTAACGAACTTCGATAGAACTAAGCAACCACAAGTGAGTGTGAAGGTTGTACGCTTAGTATTCAATGAACTTTTGTGAAAATTCATAGCCTAAAATTCTATTGCATATGCTTTGCAGTTATAGTTGTGGTTCTGATTCTGATTCTGGTTGGTCAATAGAATTTGACTAAAATCTTAAAAAGTATCTTAAGGCTGTGTTTAATATGTTTATTTTCACTAGTTCTGCGGAAGTATTTCTTGGATGTCAAGCAAACAAATTCCATATATGGAGTTACTTTTTTTTTTTGATAAAAAAATATTTTATAGAATTACGTTGAAAACTAACTATTTGTCACAGTTTTAAATGAGTGGACTCCCAATTCCATAAAATTCAAATTACAAACAAACAACGGAATTTATATTATTTTTGCAAACTAACCAAAGTTTATAGAATTCAAACACAACCAAAAAAAAACCTAATTGGACAATAGTACAAAGGCATTGTCGTTTTAATATCAACTTAGCCATAATCAGAAAATTCGGTTTTTAGCCAAAATAAATAAAAATAATGCTAAACCTACAGCAACATATAAAACAAATCAGAAAATTGGTTTTTTTTTTTTTTTTTAAAATAAATTGGTTGGGGTCTCCTTAACCCCGGCTTATCCTCCAAAAAAACACATAAGACAAAGTGAATCTAAAAATGGATGACCCTTATAATTTGCGCTCATTTCAAAGTAAATTTGTGCCCACCGTAACTGTTGTAAAAGTTCTTGCTGGCGGGTCCATTCTCTCTGTAGCTAGCAAAATCTGATCCAGATTCCAAACTGTGAGTTCAACATTTTTTACCCGTCCACCCAAAGTCAAATATCAGAATTAGAGTTTGAAACCCAAAGTCAAACATCAGAGTTTGAAAAATTTACCAAATTCAAAATTAGGGCTGAACATTTCTAACGAATAGCACTATTTGGATCGACTAGCAGCCCATTTTATAGTCAGATGGATGTGGTGCCGCCTTAATTCGTCTAAAATCACTGTAATCTGATAAGGTTGATCGAGTGAATCCCATTTGACTACATCTGCATTGAACGATAATTCGGACCAATGATCGGTCTAAATAGTGACATCGCCACTGGTTGCTAGGTCTTTACCTCTCCCTCTTCCCCTCCCCGTCTCTTGAGTTCAAACCTCAGCCCTCATTTTGTTTGTCCCTTTGTGAATTTGGCCTTGTGTTCACATGATGACTACCCAAATGCTGGGTTTTTTTTTTTTTAATGATTTATAAGGTGATAATAATGGAGACGATCAACTGTCCATTAAGGGTGATATTAAAGAGATTGCATTTTAAAGTCAGTTTAGCTAGGTATCCTTCCTTCTCCACTTTCCTTTTTATTCATTTGATTCTTTCAGTATTTGCTTAATCATCAGGTTTAACGTTCTGTTTATTGCTAAATAAGACGAATATTTAGAACTTGAAATCTTGCAATCGTGTTGAATTTGCATTTCCTAATGGGAGTAAGAAAACAATATGGTCTTGGATGATTTGTATTACTACTACAAACTCAGAGTGCTCAGGCGACTTGGGATATATACTAACACTTCCCCTCAACGCCAGGGCTGAATCCACTTGGTACCCCCCTCCACTGAAGGATAGAAACAAACGGACCCAACCCATCCCTGAAGCACCTACTTTGATACCATGTTAAGACCGCCGAACTCTCCTTGAAAACCAACTTGTAAGGAAAGAGTTGCGCAAATCTTATACACTGCGCAAACTCTGAGTTCCCAGGAGATTTGGGAAATAATCTGTCATCATCATCATCATCATCATCATCATCATCATCATCATCATCATCATCATCATCATATACTTAAAACATTTGCAAATGGCTGAATGAATCCATATTCCTTCATTAAGTTCTATCTAAATCAATGAATCTTGTGACCCCAAGAGTCAATTCAAGTACTTCTGGCCTTCTTTTCACTACTTTTTCATTCATCACTTTTTGCTCACTGTGATAGCATGATGTGTCAAACTCTTGTTGTATGAATAAATTCATGACTTTTACTGAAAGATAGGCACTTCATAGTTCATATTGTTGTGAACATTTTGTTTGCTCAAGTAAGATCTGAGGAATTTGCATCTATTCCATGGTCATATCTGTTATAGTGCACTTGTGTTGTCTATGTCTAGTTAATCTTACTGTATTGAATTTATATATAGGCCCTGTTTTGAATTGAACCCAATCCAAAAAAAAAAAAAAAATGACACCCTTTGAGTAACCCTAGCTAAGTATATGAATCGATAACCACCAGAAAGACCTTTACGATTCAATGACAGGCATTTCAAGGGTCAATTACGCGACAGGAGTTGCTAATTAAGGTTTCTATTGATCTTGTTAGTATAATGCCAATAAACCTAGCTATTTCTGGGCATCTACAATCTATCAAAAGGATGGTTCAGATGGATTAGCAATCATTCTGTGGATGACTTAAATAACAGATAAAGTGTACTCAAAAGTCTTGTCTAGAAACAGAATAATTAGTGGGATGGAATAAGTCTGAAGAAACTCTTATCTAGCTGTCTCTGTAGAGAATAGCTGGGTTTGATTGAAGACTTATCCTCGATGATCTCTGGATCGTCGGAGAGTGGAGGGGCTCCGACGACTGCCTCTCCCCCCTCTTTTGCTAATGTTCTGGCTCCCTTACCTACGGTGAAGGCAGCTGCTTGGGTCCCAGATTATCGCCTTTCCATGAAAGATGGTATCCCAGCAATTAGGTTCTCTCCACATGACATGCACCGATCGGAGCAAAAGATGGCACACGCTCTGATCCTCAAGTTTTCCGCGGGTAGACCTTCCATCAATGACATCAAATCGCACATCGACCTCCATTGGGGCCTTTCCGGGAAATTGGTCGTTGGTATTATCGACCCTAGACACATCTTACTGAACCTGACATCGGAAGCAGATGTTCTGAAAACTATGGTGAGAGAGAAGAAGCACATCAAAGGGTTCTGGTTTAGACTATTTCGATGGTCTTCTTCTTTTGATCCTAGAAAGGACTCGAGTCTCGCGGCGGTCTGGGTTCTCTTTCCTAGACTTCCAATGAATTTTTACAGCAATGAAATGTTGTCTGGTATCGCTGAGCGCATTGGCGGCAGATTTTTGAAGGCGGACACTCCGACGCTTGGCCTGTCTAGACCAAGTACGGCTCGGATGTGCGTGGAGCTGGATCTGGCCAAACCGATCACAAATTCTATCTGGATCTGGGTTGACAAAGACGTTGGCTTTGAACAGGAGCTGGTGTATGAATATCTCCCAAAGTTTTGCAACATTTGCTCTCTCCAAGGTCACAATCCGATCGAATGTCGGAAAGGCGACAAATCTAATATCACGATGGCCCCGAAAGCTCAAGTTAACTTTGTACCGAATGATAATGGGGAAACAGTTGATCGGAGTCATGCAAAACAAGTCGGCAATGGTAATCAACATACTGAGATCATTCAGGTTTCAAAGGAAAAAGCGAAGCTGGATCATGATGGCTTTCAACTGGTTGCTTCGAAGAACGCTTGGAGGAAGAAGCAGCAGGTGTCCTTACTTGGCGTTTCTTCTTCAGCTGCTGTGATCGGGGGTTCTGGGTCTGATCCAGTGGGTAAAGTGGCTACTATTTCTGATGTCCCTACATCAGTTCCGATCATGGCGGCGAAGGGGAATGAGCTTACCGTGGTCCCATGTAACAAGTCGACCGAGCTGCCTGTTGCGTCGCCGGAGAGGATCATGGACGGAGGTCTAGAGAGCTGTACGCACATCTCTCTGGTTAACGTCAGAGATGCATATTTAGGCGTTGAGGAGTCTCAAGGGTGGAACAGCAGGGAGAGGGTTACCGCTGCTAGTGGTCCAGCAGCTCCGACCGTTGCTCCGGGAAGTAGATGCACCGGGAACAGCTGTGATGTTGCTGTTCCAGGGGGGCCCACCACTACTGCTGGTCAGCAGCTAGGTTTGGCTTTAGAGTCAGCTTGTGCAGAAATTCCAAACAAAAATAATATTATAAAGGAATGTAGTATTAGTGCGGGTTCCTTTAATGATGTCTCTCTAAAGGATAATTTAAATTCGAAAACCTTTGAAGGATGTGAAGATTCACGGGCCCACAGTAGCACTACTGTTGATAACATGGGGAACAACCTTTGTGGAGTTCAGGTTGTTATACCACTAGGCTCCGTTTGTGAATCTGACAAGGTTTTAATTAATTCAGAAAATGGGTCAGGAGCGGGGCATGTTCTGTCTGCGGCTAATGCGGGTGGGATTACCCCCTTGGAAATCGGGGCCAACCAAACCTTCAATCAGGATGTGGTGTCAGCGTCTGTCAACTCCAACCTTAATCACCTCACTGACAATGTGTGTGGTCGGAGTGCTAAGGATGGCGATAATTTGCCTCTTTTTGAGGGTGAGGACAACACCGACTCAGACAAATCGGCAGATGAGGACGATTATCAAACTATCGAGGAACGTGCACTGATCAGATATGGTTCAGATTCTAATGCCAAAGGTCCACAGAAAATCCAGAAAAAAGAAACAAGGATATCTCGCCAGGTTCTTAAGGCTTCTTTTAGGACTAACGTCCCCAGAACTCGATCAAAATCTATATCTGAGTGCTATGATTGTTGATCCGTTCCTGCTGTGGAACATTCGTGGGGTGGGAAATCGTAGTTCGGTACGTCATCTCTGCCATTTAATTAAAGAACACAAAGCTAGTCTGGTAATGCTTTCTGAACCTATGATCCATCAAGACCGTTTTGTCAAGGTTGCGGCGTCGCTCTCATTGTCCAATTACGCCAATAATTCTTGCAGTGGGGGTAAGGTTTTGATTTTATGGCGTGACACGTACTCGGTTTCTATGCCTATGTCTAGTTAATCTTACTGTATTGAATTTATATATAGGCCCTGTTTTGAATTGAACCCAATCCAAAAAAAAAAAAAAATGACACCCTTTGAGTAACCCTAGCTAAGTATATGAATCGATAACCACCAGAAAGACCTTTACGATTCAATGACAGGCATTTCAAGGGTCAATTACGCGACAGGAGTTGCTAATTAAGGTTTCTATTGATCTTGTTAGTATAATGCCAATAAACCTAGCTATTTCTGGGCATCTACAATCTATCAAAAGGATGGTTCAGATGGATTAGCAATCATTCTGTGGATGACTTAAATAACAGATAAAGTGTACTCAAAAGTCTTGTCTAGAAACAGAATAATTAGTGGGATGGAATAAGTCTGAAGAAACTCTTATCTAGCTGTCTCTGTAGAGAATAGCTGGGTTTGATTGAAGACTTATCCTCGATGATCTCTGGATCGTCGGAGAGTGGAGGGGCTCCGACGACTGCCTCTCCCCCCTCTTTTGCTAATGTTCTGGCTCCCTTACCTACGGTGAAGGCAGCTGCTTGGGTCCCAGATTATCGCCTTTCCATGAAAGATGGTATCCCAGCAATTAGGTTCTCTCCACATGACATGCACCGATCGGAGCAAAAGATGGCACACGCTCTGATCCTCAAGTTTTCCGCGGGTAGACCTTCCATCAATGACATCAAATCGCACATCGACCTCCATTGGGGCCTTTCCGGGAAATTGGTCGTTGGTATTATCGACCCTAGACACATCTTACTGAACCTGACATCGGAAGCAGATGTTCTGAAAACTATGGTGAGAGAGAAGAAGCACATCAAAGGGTTCTGGTTTAGACTATTTCGATGGTCTTCTTCTTTTGATCCTAGAAAGGACTCGAGTCTCGCGGCGGTCTGGGTTCTCTTTCCTAGACTTCCAATGAATTTTTACAGCAATGAAATGTTGTCTGGTATCGCTGAGCGCATTGGCGGCAGATTTTTGAAGGCGGACACTCCGACGCTTGGCCTGTCTAGACCAAGTACGGCTCGGATGTGCGTGGAGCTGGAT
>MVGT01003194.1:877111-887649 GCA_002174775.1 Macleaya cordata
AAAAAAAAAAAAATCATTCTCTGGATGAGAATGAACCCAGGTTTACTGTACTCAATATAGGAGCTATGGCTTAGTTTAGCTTTCTTTGTTCAAATGGAAATGAATAAATTTCAAAATGTTGCTTACTTAAAACAAAAAATTGTGTTCAAAATAAGATTGAACATAAGAAGATGAACTCTCACGTTAGGGTTGGCATCCATTGTTTACTCCTCTTTGGTTACCTTTTATGTGTCTAGAAAATGTGAATTCTTCCTTTTATAGATTGTCATAGCTTATAAATTGCACTACCAGTGCAGGTCATGTAATTGCCATGATGTCAATGCAGACCCATGACTCTCCAAGATTGAATGTTATCCGGATCACGAGGATTATGATATCTTATTTCAGATCAATAGAGAGAGTTTATATAGGTTCCCCGGCCGATAGTTTTCTAAAGTTCGGAAGTTTTGATACTTATAAGCATTATTCCAAGTTGGTTTTAGGCTAAACAACATTGTTTACTATTGCTGGTTTTCTACATATATAGTTACGGAGGCAGGTTATAATAGAAAACTTCTGCTTTCTGCAATGCATGTTGTGGTAGAGAATTGTTACTGATAATTGTAATGAAATTGGTTAGTTTCTTTTGCAGTTGAAACTAGGGCAACGATGGAGCAGAGGAGTCCCACAAGATACGTACGTCCTTTAGTGTTGTTTGGTTAGTTTCTTTTGCAGTTGAAACTAGGGCAACAATGGAGCAGGTGTATTAAGCCTGGATTAACTGGGGAGATTCTATTGGATTTGAGTCTAGATAGGACGTAGACTTGCGGTATCTGGGTCTCTTAGAGCACCTGACTAGTCTCTAGGGTGTGATATTGACAGTTACCAAACGAGGCCCTG
The DNA here is from genome assembly GCA_002174775.1 of Macleaya cordata. Classification (NCBI taxonomy): domain Eukaryota; kingdom Viridiplantae; phylum Streptophyta; class Magnoliopsida; order Ranunculales; family Papaveraceae; genus Macleaya; species Macleaya cordata. The sequence continues at coordinate 877,991 of MVGT01003194.1, forward strand.
ATATACATCCTGTACACAAAATAATCAAAAATTATGATATGATATAATATTCTTTAACATCATAATCAATCAACTAATGCATGGGTTAATAATAAAAGTCGCCTGACCTGATCAATCCCAAAAAAAACATAAGGTTGCCTGTTCATATTGTGACTTGCAGGCGGTAGCTAGCTTTGAAAATTCAAATGTACATTGGAAGGATGGGGTACATACTGATATTTATACTTCTTTACTTTAAGAAAAAGAATCCTTGAGGAACTAACGTCTGACATATTAATAAGATTGAAAAAAAAACTCCCTCAAATAATATATTAATCATGCTAAAATATTAAAATAATTTAAGGTAAAAATGATAAAATTTTAAGAGAAGATGATTTAAATGGAGAATAAAGCATCGTTGTACGAAATCGACTTTTAAATTATTTTCACGTAGTAAACAAATTGGGAATAGTACCAATGACCTGGATTCATGTCCTCCTACTTACAAATACACTGATAAAAAAATGGGCTAGAACTATGTTTTTTTTGTGATATACTAATATATGTACTGTAGGCACTAATATACAATGATATATAAGCCACGTGCAATTAGAATTTATCTATTTTTAAATTCAAGCACTTCGAAATCGGAATCTTATTATATTCTTATATAATTTGGAAAACCAACTCTTTCATGATGTAAAGCCACTTGCACCTTTATTAAAAACCCTAGTTTTTATTTATGCATTTATGTTAAACTAATCAAATATAATTAAAAAGATAGCTATTGCAAAATACTTTATCGTTAGAGCCACATAAAAATGATTTAAGGGTTGCTTATTTAACTTTGATGTTCTTCTCATCATTTAGATCATAATGTTCGAAAATCAACCTTGTGTAAAAGTTGTAACCCCTTAAAAATTTATCGGAAATCAAAGGAATTAAACAGTCTAAAAAATGCCTAAAATTTACCAATTAAGTTTTTATAGGCTGATTTTTGAGTGTTAAAATTTTTAAAATTGGTTAATTCCCAAATATGATGATCTACATATGGGGATGAGAACACCCTAACCAAAATCAACGCATGAAATATTTCTAGGCAAGCCTCACAAAAAATGTGTTGTGTTGTGTTGCGATAGTGTTAGGTAACATCCTTCCTTTATAATTAACGGGACACAACTATACATTTTTTTTTAATCAGACAACTATACATGGCATCAGTTAGGTAGGTTTGCACCTCAACTTGGGGGAACATTATGGCTCTGCTTGGTATGCATAGAAAATTTGCAGAATACAAATTATCACAGTTGTAGTAGTAGTAATTTGTATGAACAAACAAGGACATAGGTATCCTAACTAGCAAAGGAATACCATACCAAACAACTTTTTATTGAGAATAACTACAGATACAAATTTTCCATGCATACTAAGTATGGCCTTAGTTCCGGACTCATGTTTGCATCGATTACTAAAATCTCTTGTCTGCACCATGTTATCCTTTGACCATATTTCCCATTTCCCAAGCCCAATACCCTGTTAGATTTGGGTCCTGCCAAGGATTTTGACGCTTGTCGTCAATGAATTTTATTTTGTGTCACCCACTCATAAAGTAGGTGAACAGTACCTTTCACTATCCAGTCCTCAAAAGTGGGTGTACAAAATAACAGTCCTCAAAAGTAGGTGTACAAAATAACAGTCCTCAAAAGTAGGTGTACAAAATAACAGTCCTCAAAAGTAGGTGTACAAAATAGCACCGTCCCGTCAACTAAAACATTAAACACTCAATGTTGTAAGATGAAACCAAAATCCAAATCTAACCCTAGATTCGCCATATACCAATCACACAAATGAGTGAAATGATAACAATTCAACATCAGATCATCATCCATTCCAAAATCAACGGTCGAAATTTACAACAGGCTCAAAATAAAAACACTTTATTATTAAAAACTAAAATTCTTATTACAACCTTAAAAATAAAACAGCTAATCAAAGCCTCCTTCAAAAAAGACAAATTAAAGAAGACATTGAAATTGGGCCCTCCTCAGTCCTCAAGACTTATTTGGTAAAGTTGGGAACAGTGGATTCACAGGCCTTAGCAGCTGGGGACGGTTCGACACTCGGACTCGGCTCAACAGGTGTACCCAAAAGATCAGCTGGAAGATCAGGGATTCCCTTAAGGTAAAAGGTATAAAACAGCTTGAATGGGAAAATGATCTGCTTCAATTTCACTTGCCCTGAAACTCCTTCAAAAATCCCAGATCCACCAGTTACAGCCAGATACGTATCCTCATAAGTCAGATACGCACCCTGCACTGCTATGTGTCCATAATCCCCGAAATAAAAACTGTAAATTGCTTCGTAACGGTCTCCTTTCTTTTCCGGTACGTGTTGGATCAAAATACAGAGACCTGCTGTTATTCCAACTCTCTTCTCCAAGTTTCCACTGTAGATCTGTAATTACAGAAAAATTCATTAAAAGGGTTGATTTTTATTGAATTGATGAGAAATGGGTTGTGATTAGAAATGGGTTTTGATTGTTTGATGATTTGACTCACCTTGTTGCTGAAAGGAACTAGATCGCCGAGTGAGTTAACTTCTTTTTTGCTCAATCGGAGATAAGCTGGGCTTCCTCTGTCTCTCTCGTTGATCTCATAAACGTGAAGCTCTTGAACCTTGGCTGAATACATAACATTAAAAAATTAAAATTAAAATGATAAATCACTGTGGAAATGATGTGTTTTTAGAAGGGAAATTACAGATACTTACTGGGTTTTGGAGACTCTGTTTTTGTTGCAGTGACTTCTTTATCCTTTTTACAGAAGAAAGATCTGGTTGTGCTGATGGTCCTGGTGTGTGTTAGAGTAGTGGGGAAATTTTGATGGGTAGCTGGAAATTTGAGGGTTTGGGTTGAGAAACTAGCTAAAAGCTTAGGGATATGTGAAGAAGTCGCTGGTTTTAGTGAGTATGAAATAGTTTTGAGAGCTGAACCTGCAGACGCCATTAATGGAGGATTTTTTAAGATGAGAGAGAAAGTAAGAAGAACAGCAATAATGGGGTTCTTTTTTTTTTGTGAGGTAGGTGAGAAGGAAGTGAGGATGGTGATGATGGAGGAGGAGACTGACTACAGAGATGTATATATAAGATGAGAAAATTCTACTATTGGACGGTGGGATTTGTTTTCCATGTGAAATAGCATAGAATTAGACGGTGGGATTTGAATTTCCATGGGAAATATCACATTGTTCACACTTTCATAGACTTCAGACGACATAAAAAGTAAGCAAATAGTGTATTCCACGTGTTATGATATATTAAAAGGAGAAAACCTTCGGTACAACTAAGTTGGACCAAATTTTGTCTGGCTGCCAATTTAAAAGACTGCCAAATGCCACACCATCGATATTGCCATGTCAAAACTTCAGACGGACCAGATTGATTGATTAAATTTAAAAATTGTACAGCCCACTTGATCAATGGGTTTTTTACACCTCAATCATCCAGCCGTCGGATTCTATATTGTCAAAATGATGACACTCACGGTTGGATGGTAGGTTGATGGTGTCCCACACCTACTTGTAAAGTGGGTGTACAAACCTGTTCTCTTAATTTGCAGCACGTGGTACCCTTTCCGACCAACTGGTCCATATCTCGGTGATACCTAGACCGTAGATTTGAGTTGGAAGTTTCTTCACAGTCGGGTGTGTTTGAAATCCACGTTTTCTAGGAACGAAGAACAAATACGCGCTTGTTCGGCCAAAGATATCGGCATGCAGCGCATGCTTAATTCTTTAGCCCTTTAAAGGAACTGATATTCTACCCACCAAAAATAAATAAAATATGGCTACTGAAGGACAATTAAATTATTAAATGGGATTACTTAATGGTAAAACATGGTAAGAGTTTTGATCTCAAGATCTTCCAAATCATAAGAAGGGTGTAGAATCATTGGGCCAAATATCCATGTGCGTTCGACCTACCTTATTACTCCATTAGTCGACCGACAAATACAGATATATTGTACTACTGTTGTACAACTTGTTTTTATTAAAACAAAGTGGTATCTATAAAGAAATGATTTAATAACTAATTTTTTGTAAGAATATTTTTCATACTATGCAGATCATCATATTCGAGAATTATCCCATTCTACAACTTCAACAATTTTCATCAAAAAATAAATTGTTAAGAAAAATGTTTAAAATTTGTTTATTTTTTGCGAGATGATTTGAGGGGGTTAGAAGTTCTAGAATGTGCTAATTTTTAGAAATGATGATATACACGGCGATGAGAACACCCTCGTCGAAAATTAACCTTGAAATAATTTTCATTTGAGATGTACAAAAATAAGTACTGTAATAAGACATGATGCAATATCTATTCCCATACATAATAACTTGTGGACTCCATAAGCTTATTTATAATTAATTTTCTTATGTGAATTTCATAAGAGTTTGACAGCACAATCACAAATAATTTATCTGGTGGTAGACCATTTTGTGAAATCTATATCATTTTTTGAATTTTTTTGTTTTTTTTAAAAGTATAATTCGCCTAATTCTTGTTTTAGAGCGAGGCACTTGGTACTTGCACACAAATATTGTATAGCTCCTAACTTTGGCTAATTTTTAAGGAATGCCAAATGTGAAACCTCCTTATAATAGTAAGTTAGTAACTAGTATTCTAGTAAGATAATAAAACACTTCAAATTAACCACATTCACCACCATCACCGTCCACAACCGGTACCAAATTAATATTTTATAAATATAACTTACTTTTTGTAAGACAATGTGAAAGACAGCAATACCCTAGCGTTCCAAAAAATAAACCCCATTCTGAGTATGAAGATGAAGATGAAAAAGAAATTGTACACCACAAAGGGTGTTTTGGTTAATTCCAAATTCCTTTTTCTTTTTCTTTTTTTCTCTTTCATTTATGTATTGCCATTCCTGTATATATCGAACTTACTACACATGTCATTCTCAAAATAGTTTAAGTTCAAGAGTCTCTAGAGTCGTCAATTGATTTTTAGGCCCTGCTTGGTATGCATAGAAAATTTGCAGAATGTAAATAATTACAGCTGTGGTAGTGGTAGTTTGCATGGACAAACATGGTAATAGGTATCCTAACTAGCAGAGGAATACCATACCAAAAGCTGATTTATCAATTTAACTAGGAATAATTGTAGATACGAATTTTTTCTGATTACCAAAGAGAACCTTTATGGCAAATTACAATTTGCAAATATTAATATTAGATTATGCAAACTACAATTTGCATCATCATTCGAGGACCTGAGCCATCATGAGCAATGCAAACGACAATTTGCATGGCCACGTGAGTGTTGTTGTCCTTTAAATAGAACAGTAAAAAAAGTAGGGACATAAAGTATATATCCTTTAGGCCCTTTACCCTCAAACCCTAAAAGTGTTCCGAACGGAGGTGCCGAATAGCACTCAACCTCATTCAGCTCAGCCATATTCTGTATACACTTTGGGGGTGAACCGGGGGAATTATGAATCGCATTGCTGATCTAAAACAAGATGGAGATTATGATGATTAATTAGAAATTGGGTTTTTGATTTGTACTGATGATGATTATCACCTTGTTGTTGAAGGAAACTAGATCGCAGAGGGAGTTAACTTGTTTTTTGCTCAAATTAAGATAAACTGGGCTTCCTCTGTCCCTATCGTTGATCTCACAAACGTTGATCAGTTCTTGAACCTTCTTATAATTGGCTGATGAACACATGCATTATATATAATTAACAAATAATTAAAATGACAAATTAATTAAGTACATAAATTAATCACTATATAAATATCATCGATCGATGTTTTCGTGTATACGCTCTACTTGGTGTATATCCTGCTAATATTTACATCATACATATAGTAAAATGTTTTAATTAAATTTATGAGTTTTTTGGGGTATATTTTCATGATAATTTATAGCGAGTCAATAAATAAGAGGCAAAAAAACTGTAAATATATGTAATTTAAAATTGTTATAAATATTTACGGCTATTTTATCTTTTATTTGTAGATCGATCCACAATCTACTGCAAACTATGATGAAAATACAGCATTGATTCCATACCAAAAATTAGCCGGCAACAAAGTTGAAGCATTCTACTTGATATATATTTATTTGCAATATTTATTAGCATAATACGCAGGGCCATATATATATATATATATATACTCACTGGGTTGAGAAGAATTCTGTTTTTATTGCAGTGCTTATTTCTTTCTCTTTTTGCCATAAGAAAAATCTGATTGTAGTACATGTGATGGTCTTTTTCTGTGTTGGATGAATGTAGAAATTTTGATGGAAATTTGAGGGTTTGGATTGAGAAAGGAAGCAGGAGCTTATAATAATAAGGTAAATGTGAAAATGTACTAGTAACTGATGATAGCTTTAAGGAGGATGAGATCATGGTTTTGATCATAGCTAAACTTGCAGACGCCATTAATAAAAGATTTTTAGAGTGTATAAGATCGAAGATCTGTAAGTGGTTGGGTAAGAAAGAATGATATTGGTGATCCAAGGGGGGACTGAATACACTTCATATATATAAAGAGTTATAAGTTTAAGTAATATTTTTATTTTTGCGTTCTAGTGGATGTGCATCGCTCGTGCTTGCGACTAGTTTATAAGAATGAAAGTCAACTATGTTTTGATCATGCATGTGCAGATAATCAGACGGTTGGATTTAGCTTACTTATGAAAGTTTCGAATTGGACGGTAGGGATTTATTTCCATGTGGAACATCACGTTGATTAAGATTTAAAAAAAATATATTTCCGCAGACTATATATTGTCAAATATAATAATGCATCCACGTGTTATGTTTTTTTAATCAAATGGGGAGATGTTGTTATTAGATGACATGTTTTTTCCACTTCTATCTCTTACTCAAAGTTTTTTTTTCCAATTACCCCACCACCTCCACTGCTCCGCCACCGATTCATCTGTTTAGTTAGAATCCCATATTTTTTTTTCAGCGTTGCTGTTTGGCCCAACCATATTACAAAACAAATAAAAGATGGTTTATGTGACATTTAGGTCCCACTGCCACATAAGTTGAAAACCCCCTCATAACACTTTTGAGTGAGAAAAAGTGATAGGTCCCACCCTGTCACATAAGTATCTGGCATTTATTTTGTAACATGAGTAGGCCAAAAAACTTTATTATTTTTTTTGGGTCTTACACTGAAATTAAGAAACATTTTGTGGAGGTTTCTTAAGTAGGGCCACAAAAAATAACCCAAAGGCCGATTTTTTTTTTAAGATAATTTTTCACCATATGTACGTATTTCCTCACTTAAAATCCTTTTTTTTCTTCAATTTTTTTTTTTCATTTTTGCAAAGTCTGTTTTTTTTATGAGATCAACAATTCATTACTAACGAGAATTGAATCTAGGTTTAAACTGTCAATAATCTTTTATTTAAAAGTTTTCTTTTTCTAAAAACTTTGGTTGGGAGTTTCTTGTGCTTGGGATGTGTTGGAAGTAACATACAGATAAAGGATAATGAGAGGAACCACCTACCCCCCTTCTTTCCTTCCTCCCCTTGTTTCCTTCCCACCCCTTCTTTCACTTCACCGTTACACGGATCAAAAAAAAAATTGTCAGATTAAATTTTTTTCCAAGAAGATGACGAATTCGACCACCAGTAGTTGAGTTTGCTGAAAAATTCGACCATCAGTGGTCGAGTTTTCTGAAAAAGTCAACCATCAATAGTTGTGCTGCTCAAACTTTAAAAAAAAAATTTGAACTGCCCATTAGTGGTCGAAAATTTCAGTCGAATTCGTCATCTTCTTCAAAATTTTTTTAGATCTAAAATACTTTTGAACTGAATCTGTGAAAATGGCAAGATCTAGATAGAGATAGGTAAGATCTAGAGAGTTGGTGGAGGGTGGAGGAGGTGGTGGAGAGGGGAGAGAGGGGTGGAGGCGGTGGTGGAGAAAGTGGAGAGATATGTAGGGAGAGAAAGGTAAAGGCGATGGAGGTTAGAAGGGGTGCGCTGGAGTGGGAGTGAGGGTGGTGAAGATGATGGTTTAGTTTGAGATTTTTTAAGGTTGAGCGAAAGATACTAACCAATTTTTAGATAATCACCCCCTAGTAAAACTTTGTCCATCCTTCTAATTATTTTAAAGCATTTTGTCCACTCTCCTATCATGCCGACCCCCAAACATTTGAGGCACTCCTTTAATAGCACCCTTCTTTTTTAATGAGTGAAAACGTGTCGTTATATTTCTATAGGCGCCTTTGTTTTGGGTATCATTTCATTGCCATAAGTTACCATTTGTTATGAAGAGCCACTTTATGGTTAAACAGACACCTTGTGTGGTTTATGGACAACAACGATTGACTCTATATAAATTCCTCTTCTCTTGTAGTTTGTAATCAAGTTTTGCATAAGAGTTTTTCAGAGTCATTTTGAGTGTTTTTGAGTTGTGTATGAGAGTACAGTAATTGTCAGTTCGCTATTGCGTACAGATTTGAAGTGTAGTTGGACGACAGACGTCGATAGAATCATCGACACCATTACGAAGATGAAATTATCTTAAAAACATTGTGATGAATTCGATTTTCAAAAAACCGAACCTATATTTTTCAAGTTCCTTATTGCCACAATCACATAAATGATAACAATTTCAAATCAGATCATCCGTTCCAAAATCAAGGTCAAAATTTTCAACAGGTTCAAAACAAAAAAAAAATTATTATTAAAAACTAAGAAACTAAGGGCCCGTTTGGTTCGCTATTGGAAAACTTATTTTCAAAAACTAATTTACACCTAAACTAATATGCATTTTGTACTACATCCAAAACTGTTTTAGGATTTTCAATAAACTCATGCATGATTTTACAAAACAAAAAAATGTTGTTTTCTTTATTTTCAGCGAAATCAATTAGGATTTTATAGTAAAGTCAAAAGAATAGTTTTAGATTTGATACAAAATGTAGTTAATTTAGGTGTAAATTAGTTTTTGGAAACAAGTTTTCCAATCACGAACCAAATGGGCCCTAAAATTCGTATTACAACCTTAAAAATAAAATAACTAACAAAATCCTTTTTGTTCAAGCAAAATGGTAAATTTAAAGTAGACATTGAAACAACGGTGTTGTTTGGACCGACCACTTTAAAAGTGGTCCCGATACTTATATGGCAGTGTTGGTCCCACAGCCATATAGGTTTGGAACCACTTCAAAATACTTTTGAGAAGGGAAAAAGTGGTGAGTCCCACCTATCACATAAACATCTGGCACTGTTTTTGTAAAATGGTCGGTCCAAAAGGTATTATTTGAACTTGGGCCCTCTTCCATCCTCAAGATTCATTTGGTAAAGTTGGGAACAGTGGATTCACAAGCCTTAGCAGTGGGAGATGGTTCGACACTCGGACTCGGCTCAATAGGCGTACCCAAAAGTTCAACTGGAAAATCATGGATCCCCTTAAGGTAAAACGTATAAACCAGCTTAAATGGGAAAACGATCTACTTCAATTTCACTTGCTCTGAAACTCCTTAAAAAATCCCAAGTTAAAGCCAAATATGTATCATCAGGCCATCCACAGTTGTACTAGGGTAAAAGTCAAATTTGGCCTACCAAATATACCCTACAAATCGGAGTTACACATTGGAAGAAAGTTAAGTTTGCAAAAAAAAAAA
>MVGT01003194.1:888067-898595 GCA_002174775.1 Macleaya cordata
TTTTTTTTTGGTGAGGTAGGCGAGAAGTAAGTGAAGATCAGAAGATGGTGATGATGGAGGAGACTGACTACAGAGATATCTATATGAACAGAAAATTCAACTAAGAATCATGTTTTTTTTGTTTTTTAGGGAGTCATGGAATTGGACTAAATTGGTAAGCATATGCCACGGTTTAAGAGCTAATTTTTTGTGAAATTAGTTTTTTCAATATAATTTGTCTATTTCCTCGTCAAAAGTTCATCGAAAAATCAACCATTAATAAAAATGCCTAAATTTACTCTCTTTTTTTTTTTTGGAGATGATTTGAGGTGATTAAAAGTTCTAAAATCAACAAATTTTCGAATATTATAATAAACACGATGAGTAGAACACTCTTACTAAATATTAGCTGTAAATCATACCCCATCAAAATGGGTGGTGTCACACAATCACAAATATAATTTGTTTGCTTTATAAGATTGATACCGTTTTGTGAAAAGCCAAATTATTAAAAAGGTGGGCTGGAATATCCGCTACATAAATTCGGGGAAAATTCAACTTTTTTTTTTAAGCTTAATTGTCCATACTCTTATTTTAAATAGGGGAACTTGGTACTTGTACACAAATATACGGATACGACCCCATACAAACAGAATACGACTCATACGGCGGCTAATTTTTAGCGCATCTGAATTAGTTAAAAGGTTGCTCTGTCCAAACTTTATATTTAACCTAAATAGATTTATATATTTTTTAGTGGACTAAAAGAAATAAAATAAACACATAATGAATGTTTTGTACGATCTTCCAAAAAAAAACACTACTAATTAGGCTATTTTTCTGCAAAATAACATAGCCCGCTGTGCTCACTAGAACTGGTATTAAGTTTTATGAGCATCCAACTCAAAACTAATTGACAATGAATGGTGTGACTCAGAATTTGCTAGGCTCTTATATCCCATGTGGGATTATTCTCATCACGCCCCCTCACGTGTGGCGTTCTTTTGCGTTTAACACTTGGAACTTTTTTTGGGTAGTGGGGAGCATGTGTGGTCGTTGGGCCTATCACGTGTAGGCCTGCGCTCTCATACCATATTAAATTTGTGGACATACAAGTCAAAATCAATTGGCAATAAATGGTGTGACCCAAGATCATTATATATTAGATTTGGTAGACTCTCATATCTCATGTGAGATTATTCTCCTCAACTGGAAAGTACGGCAGATAATAAATCATTGACCCATCGGACTATATATCAGCTTATGTTGCCCTCACATACAGTGATGGGCCGACCCGCTACCTCCAGATACAAGGATGGGGTTTAAAAGAGCGATAGTATGGGTTTTGGGACTTGGCCCGTTATAGTTGTTTTATAAGCTTTGTGCCAATTTTGGGCTGGGATTAAGAACTTATAGGCGTCAAAGAATATTGCCAAGTATTTAAGCACAAAAATGGAAATGATGATTCCATCTACGCAAGTGTATTGCTAAGTTAGGAACCAGGTAAAAATGCACTACTACTATGGATGAGGAATGTGCGCAGAAATAGCCAAAAATTTACGAAGTCGCCTGATTAACGAAAAGAAGTCACTACTACGTACTGATGAAAGAGAAGGTCACCCTTACAGACGAAAAAAAAAACCCCACCAAATAGGTACCTGCACACACATGTATTGAACCCAAGATCTTCAATATCAAAAGAGATGCCAAGTAACCAGGCAAGCAGTTCTTGGCCGTAGGGAACCAATTTTACAGCTTCCTTTTTTTCTTTCCCTTTTTTTAACCGACATGTATTTCAAAGTGCAACAGGTAAAACCAGTTGCCTTTATTTCACAATACACGTGTATCACTGCCATTGCGTGATCCTCCAAGCCGGAACTCGAACAATAGTTAAAATGATTGATCAAATTTCAGTAAAGAACAGTACAGGGTTTCACTTAAAAATAATTGATTTTCAACAGTAAGTCAATATTTATCACTTTTATATGAAAGTCTGAAATGCAATAAGATATGAATCTTGGTTCTGGATAATAGTTTGCATTTTGGTTGTCGTTCCACCTATTCGAATTCCATACAACTTGATCCACTGTGAACTGTATATTATTGGTTTTTGTTTATGTTTAGGGTATCTTCGTATCAAATAGAACTAGAACCAGAACCAGTTTATGAATGTAATCTCTTTTCCTTTTGTTTTTCTACAACTTTTGGCATATTCTTTACAAACTTCAAAAATACCCAGCAAAAACCAGAACTGAAAAGGACCGGAATCCACAGATTTATTAATTTCTGGTTGTGGGTAACGTGGGAAGAATTGTTTCATCGTAAATGATTTTAGGACCGGTTCAATAATCTGTCTAATTAAACAAATTGAGGTAGCAGTTCACATCTACTATCCTTTGTGTATTTGTGAGCCTCCCAAATATATAATAAATAGTGAATTTGAACTGCTACCTAAATTTTTCTAATTAAATAGATTATTGGATCGGTTACAAAGCATCTATATTTTTTCAGTGCCACAGGAAGTTAAAATGTACTCTGTTTTGGTGATAAGAGATTCAAAGTTAAGGCATACCAAAAGTAGGATTGATATACATACCAAACAACTATATAGACTTGTACCTGAATCACCCCTTTAAATAAGTGATAAAAGTCCTTGTTTCCAACATCTATCTACAGTGTTACATCATAGTATCTTACCCACAAACAACCTAGATATTTGATGGAAAAACAAAAATAACAACCAAAGATATTTTTGGGGATGATCAAGCTAGGTGGCCAACACCATAAACAATGCTGTTGGAAACTGAAAGCAAAGTTTGTAGGTAGGGAAAAGAGAATTATTAGGGATTAAAAATTCATTTAATTTGTTTCATGTTAATCTTGTTTACTAAAAAGTTTCTAAAAAAATGACTTGTAACAAACCAAACCATAGAATTTAAGAATTTCTATGAGAACCCTAAATTTCTACACTACCAAGCAAACCCCATATGTCATAAGTCATAACCCATATAAGAAGAGTAGACCCCTTTAGTAAAAGAATTCATATAAGACAAATATTTAAAAAAAAAAAAGAATTAATTAAAAAAAACACATAAAGAAAACAAATTACAAGTCAGAATTTCTTTTCAAATGGTTTCCATTCATTTTTTTCAACTCTTTTTTATTTCCTTAATCAGTACTATTTTTCAAATTTCAACCTAACTTCAACTTTTTAGGGCTTGTTTGTCATGTAATATACACATCCCACCTATGCAAGTTGATACATACCCACCTCCCTTACACTTTCAAATCCCCTTCCCTTTCAACAGCATGTACACAACTAGAATCCAAAAACAACCCAAAAGCTAATTAAACCCTAAAAAAAATTGAAAATGAAAAAAAATTTGTTACAAAGCTTCAAATATGTGTTGTTTCTTACAACAGTCAACTGTCTGTAATAACTCTACTTCTCTCATTCTCTTATTACCATTCCATGTATCTTTCTTACCTTCCACAAAACTATCCACTGCAGCAGGCATTTTAAAAATGTTCACACCAAATAATCGAACCACCTGAACCTGTTGAACCGGGTAAACGGGTTGCATTGAACCCGACCCTATTCGAGGTCTAAAGTCGATCAAAAGCTGTTTGTCGTCTCCGGTGGATCGCATAAAACTTACGACATCGCCAGCTTTCAATCCTTTCTCCTTCACAAACCGACTCCACCCTTTCGTAAGGACATAGCTTTGGCTACTATTCCAGTAGGAGTATCTGAATCTCCATACTTTCCCTCCCTTATCTTCAAAATTCAATAAAACACCCTTAGAATTAGTCCCAATTTGCAGAGGGAAGTGTTTTTCGGCGTGTTGTTTCGGTATAACTAATCTGTTTAGTTTACCGACATCGCTCGGTGTGACCGCCTTTTCGAATAGTTGTTCTCGGGCTTCCATAACCCGACCCGACACAGTTGATAAACCCATATAGACCCCTCCTCTACTTGCCTTACCATAACAGGTTCCATCACCAAAACTACGCTTACTTTGATCAAGTTCATCATTGTAAGTATGTTTACGTAACATGTCGACAATCTCGGCTTTCGAATGTGAATTCAAGAAGGCCAATTCGATGTCATCTTCATTTGTATCCAAAAGAGGCTTGAAATTTGTGATGGCGTCGCGGCCGCGAAATCTTTGTGCAGCGATGTCATAAGCTTTAGCAGCTTCTTCTTCTTCATTGAATGTCCCTAACCATACCCTTTGATGCTTCTCATAAATTTGAGCCCCCCAGCGACCGTTTGGCTGTGGAACTACACCTTTGTATTGAGAAGAAGGGAGTTTTCGGGACTCGGCTTCCACGCCAATTTCCGAATCTAGAACAACACTAGACCCGCTTCCGACACGGCATAACTTCTCCGGTGGAACCAATATTGTCATCGGTGACACCGAAATTGAATCACTTGAGGTCTCATCTATACAACTACTATCCATTGTTTTTTTCCTTTCACTAAGCAAAGATAGAACCAGGAAAAACACAAGATTGTATATAAGAATAGATAGCTGTACGTGGTTCAAAAAGATATCTGTAGAGAGAGAAAAAGAGAGTTAGAGAAAGAGAGATGATGCAGTGAAAGGTTTATATGATTTGTGGGTTTGATTGAAGGTTGTTGAATATTTATAGGAGAACCCAAGTTGATATTTTAATTGTTTTTTTTTTTTTGGTGTTTAAGTTTGATTTATGGGGTTTGAGGGGGGGAGGGTGATTGCTAGCTAGCTAGGTAGTGTGGGTCAACTGATGAGAGAGAGTAGGAAGATTCAAGGTAAGGGTGAAGAAGACTAGTTACAAAATTAGTATGGTATGCGTTGTGGGTTGTGTATGTGATGTGGGGTCCATTTAACCAAGTTGGATTGGATATTCACATGACTGTGGACCTTGTTTCCTTGTAAGTTCATCCCCCCTGAGTTTTGCTTCTACCTAGCAGCTTGTGCTGACTTTTAGCATACCCCTCTCTCTCTCTCTCTCTCTCTCTCTCTCTCTCTAGTAGTTATATCCTCTCTAGAGAAAATTAAACATTGGGTGTTGGTAAAAAACTACCCATATTCTCTGCCCTTTTTCATATAACTACTAATCAAAACCTACACTTGTTAATTAATTAATATTTTTTTGAGATAAAAAAGAAAAAAAAATGCCACTTGTATGTACTATTTAAAATTTCATGAGTTAATCTTATGGGGAATAAATTAGAAGAATAATGCTAAATGTACAATAACTCTTATAGCAATCTTTATAGTAAAGTGAATCTGACAATGAATACTACACCATAGTAAATTGCATCTATTTTAAAATAATAAAAATCCTTCTTAAAATGGGCCTTACTGTAAGAGTTGTTGTTGTAGTTTTAACATTAGAACTAGCTAGCTGATTAATTGAAGCCAAAATATATACCAAAATAGAAAAATACCACTTGTTTGTTTGAGAACTGGTACTGGTACTGGTACTGGTACTGGTACTGAGAAATGATGGAACCAGGAACTAGATAGGGTGGGTTTTATTTGGTGTGATTAAAAATTAAATTAAGTATGGTATTATTATTGCTGACCCCATGCCACAATAAAAATGTTTCTACGTACTTCCAGATATGTACAGTACGTACACTTCAATACTCCTCTATTATTTGTTTGTTGGTTTTAAATGCACCAATTATGTTTCCGATAAACATCACAGTGTGAGAGGAGAAGAAATCTAGAGAGAGAAAAGTTCTAGAGAGAGAAACAGATATCATCATATTATCTCCCTCCCCTCCCACTAGGATGCATAATGGACCAAGATAATCCAATTAAAGAGATTCCTTGTGTCTTATGTGGCATGCTGTAATTGGTCCTATCCCATTAAGGTTTCATCCTATTGGCTAAGTTCATTCTTCTTTTTCACATAACTCCAACCAACAATATTGACTCATTTCCTAATTTGAATAGTCTCTATTCTCAAACACGTAACTGAATATTTGTTGTTTGGATGAACTTCAACATCATCTATACCGTCCAAATCTAGTTAAAAGAAAAAAAAAAACCCCCTAGATATATTTTAAGTCCTCTTTTGGACCGTTTCCAATAGTGATTAGAACTTAGAAGAAATAGTTGAGATGGGGCCGACCATGGCCGGTATATATATACAGCATATTAGCATTATCCCATTATATATGGCCGACGTTTCCACAAATTTTTATTTGATACATTTATTTTATGTTTACACTTTACTTACACTGGAATGTGGATGTGTAGAGATAACTGCAAGGGTTTTTTTTTTTCTAAAGTTGGTTTAAGATTAATAAAAAAAAGTTTAAAAATTTTAATCTTTTGTTGATGAGGTTACAAGTTTTAAAAACTTAAGATTTTTTTTTTCATCTTTGAAAAATCAGTCCTTCAATAATCTTCATGCAAATCCCACATAGTTGGGTCGTGATATCAAGTCCGTATCAGTAAATAAAAAAGTTTATAAACGTATTTATTTGACAGAATTCAAAATCATCATTTAATTATGCTTCAACAGTTAAATTTTAATTTTTTTAAATATAACTCACAAAAATATACAAATTGAATACCTGAATGCATACTTGATTGTATACAATTTGATCTCCAAACTTTTTTTTGGTCAACAAGACTTTTTTTTTTCACCTCTTTAATCCTTATTTATTAAGGAAGAAAGATACATGTGAATCTGTACGGATGGGATCCTAGTCTTTGTGGGACCCACGCTCGCTACTAGATAAGTTTCCAGCTAGAAACTTGTTGCATAAAGACAGCAAGTTATGGCTTGGAGTTCTTGATAGCAGGGTCTGGTTTTTGTTTCCCTTGGGTCCCACCATTAGATTCCTAATTTTTGTTTTATTTTTTGTTTCTAATGATTTTATTTTTTTTATATAAATATTTGTTAGTGGTATTAAAAATGATAAATTGGATAATATCAAATTTGTTTTATTTATCTATTCAAATTTTAATTCTTCATACAGATTATAAAATTATTAGTGTCCACTCCACAAAATTGGGATTTAGAACGTGGAAATTTTTGGGGTTTTCTTTGATGAGGTCAATATATATATTTGTGATTTAGGCCCCGTTTGGTACGCTGTCGCATTTTTGTAAAAATTCACAGTTGTTGTAAATGATAATTAAATTCTATAAATTAGAAAAAAAAATATTTGCGAATATTCACAGTTGTTGTAGATGCTAATTAAATTCTATAAATTAGAAAAAAAATAAAAAATTTTAGATTGTTTGTTTTGTTAGCCCATTGCAAATCCCACTAATATTTACTATTCGATGGCTTCATCAATCACTTACAAATACATGAAGAACCGTAAATATTCGCATTTGTGAAAATTCACGATGTACCAAGCAGGGCCTTAAACATTTGATTTTATTTTGTTCCTATGGTTCCGGTTATAATCTCCGTAGGTCGAACCAAATTGGGACAATCGGTTCCCACTCTGATTATGTTTTAGGGTCTTTGGTTTTGACTAAACATTGAGCCATACCGGCCGTTTTAGGGATCCTTCACAAAAGAAATTTTCACTCATATTTTTATATGTTCTATCAAGCTTGTTTTTACATTCAATTTACACCAAATATGAACCGTGGATATTATTTGAGGGCAAGATGGTCTATTGATAGTACTGTACAGCTGAGGCTAATAAATAAACTTTAATATTTTCTTCTTCTTTAAACAAGGTGCTGATAGATACTTTAGAGTTCGGAGTGGACAAAAAGTTTAGATATAACAAATAGAAGTGGTCAAATGAAAGCAAATCCTCTGTCCCCACATTGATTTTCCATTTTGGCTTGTTGGGCCTACATAAACTCCAACTAACGGTTAATTTTTTGTTATATTATTTTCTTCGTCATATAGATTTTTCTCACAAATAATCAGTCATTTCTAAAGCTTTTAACTTCATCAGATGTTGATAAAAAAATAAACGATGATAAAATCATCTTTTAATTGAATAATCAACAGTTGATTTTTCAATTAATTTTTTACAGTGTTAGATGTCTTAGAATAAACTAATTTCTGATGAGAATGATGCATATGGTTAAGATGACATTCTCACCAAAGAGTTGCCATTGGTTCCACTCCATGTGGGCCCCACAAACTAAAATTAGCGTGAGGACAGGAAAGGCACATGCATGGACGGAACTAGTAAGGGCTTTGGGGGGGCTTCAGCACACCCCAACTTTGAGGAAAAAAAAATTATGGTATAGAAAATAGCTAAAAAAATTAGAATTTAAACGGGGTTTGATATCTTAGCCCATGGTAAAATTTTACAAAAAATTTATATACCAAGAAACTTAAACTAAATTTATATACCCAAACATCTCAAAATAAAAAATATTTACTTTAGCCCACCCCAACTAAAATTTCTAGTTCCGTCCCTGGGCACATACAAATCGAGATAGAGGATCTGCTCTCTGATCAAATTCTCAATCCAAAATGCCCTAACTAAACCCCAATCATGTGGAGTCTACATGGAAAGGATCCAGAGGCTTGTTTTCATTATATCTAAAAATTATCTAATTTTAAGATTTTTAACATCATCAAAAGTTAGTTACAAATTAGTGCTAAATTTAAACTGTAAAAAAACTTAAAACTTCAAGATTTAATTAGTCCTTAAATCATCCTCTAGCACAAATTTGCCATTTTGGATGGAGAACTTGATCCCTTCCCATAAACAGATTATATTTTTATTTTTTATTTGGTTGGACAACCAAACATATAAGTGTGACAGAAAATATAAAATGTTAGTTTAAGATTAAGGGGTGATGATTCAGTGATCATATTATCTTAACTTCAAAAAGTGGAAAAAAAAAAAAAAAAAAAAAAATTGGAAATATCCTTTGTATCTTTTTGAGTTAGGGGTAGTGTTCCTTACTGTCTTGGTACGTTGGACAGTACCAACCACGTGACGTAATATCTTTACATGTTTCAACTAGGGGTGCCAACGAATCGGGTTATTAAATAAGTCGATCTTTGTTTTTTTTTTTTATCGGTTCTGATTCTGATACTCGATCAAATTGGTAAAATCAGAATCTAGATATTCGGTTTAGATGCATATTACTTCTCGTATATTTCATCCTTTAAATGCCCAGTAATGACAGTAATGGTTTTGGTTCCTAATGAATCCGGATTTAGTACTCAGATATGCAAAAATCGAACCAAATATCAGACTTAGGTTCAGTTCGATTCTTAGATAACAGACAAGTACCTCGTGACACCCTTAGTTTGAAGTTTGAACCACATTTTTGTAGAAATGTGGCATAAAAATAGATTTAAATGCTTGTGTATAATTTAATTAGAAGCGTTTGATTATTTCATATTATTGATAATCAACTATTCGATGTTTACTTATTATTTGTTAGTGGTGGTGTTCTCTACTTGTTTCGCGGGGCTTCCAACACCCACAACGGATAAGCATATAACTCACCATATCCTAATTCATAAACCCAAATCTTAAAATACATTTTTTCTTTTTTTTTGAAAATCAAACAAGATATTATAAATCAAACAAATTGAAGGAAGATTGCACATAAGCAAAGAAATAAAAATACAACAAAAAATATAAATAAAGCACAAGAAAATTTCGAACAAATTCGGAGCAAATAGTAAACAACGCAACGTCCAACCAGGTTGAAAGAGTTTCTTCTCAAGGAAGAGATTCTCCCATATAGATAGAAGGAAGAGATGAGCCTAAGACCTTGTGTACCCAAAAGAAAAGAAAAACTTCCGATCTAACAAAGAAGAGTCCGGTTGTTGTCAATCCTGTCCGTCAAAATACTAGATCTGAGCTTAATCGGAGCAGATCTAAAGCACACACAAAAGAAAGAAGATTATTGAGCAAAAATCGCCAAAAAAGCAAGCAAAAGTCGCCATAAAGACGTGCAAAAATCGCCAAAGAGGCTATGAAGACAAAGAACAAAATTTTTTTTGAAGATTTCCTTCGCCGGAGGCTCATAGCTCCGGCGAAGGGAAAGGAATCTCTCTCTTCACTAAATCTTAAAATACTTTGACAGATTGTATCCAAGATTCAAAATGAAAGTGGCGTCCCTAAATCAATGGCTACTGTTAAATCTACTGGGTCCCACAACCTGGTAATGTTTCATCTCCATTTGTTCGTTCATCATTCAAAAAAATAATAAATAAAAAACATGACTTCAAAAAAAGATCAGATTAAAATAAAAAAAAAAGTGGCCAGGAATGAATGATAGAAGTTCTTGACCTTAGACGACTTTGACCATTAGCTAATGAAGACAATGACCCAATTTCTAGGGTCAAACCACGTGATCGTATCTTTTAACTAAGATTATTGTCGTTTAATCCATCTTTAGAAAGTCTTAAGCATCTCCAATGCTAATGTAAGAGCATCTCCAATGCTAATGTGAATGTGGTAAAATAAGACTGCCACGTAGGATAAATAGACATTCTCTTTAAAAAACCTTCTCCAATGCTAATGTGAAGAAAGGATGTGATGATGACGTGGCGGTAGTTATTCTAGACATTGTGAAGTAGAATGTCTATTTCTAGA
>MVGT01003194.1:898785-922352 GCA_002174775.1 Macleaya cordata
GTAGGATAAATAGACATTCTCTTTAAAAAACCTTCTCCAATGCTAATGTGAAGAAAGGATGTGATGATGATGTGGCGGTAGTTATTCTAGACAGACATTCTACTTCACAATGTCTTAGGGTCCACATCAGCAATTTTTTTTTTCCCTCCAAAACTTTTAGTTACTTTTTAAACAAAATAAGTTTGACCCATTAAAAAATTAAGTGTCACATAAGTTAAAAAGTCATCCCAAGACATTTGCATTAGAGATGCATTTTTTTCAACCATGTCTAGTGTGAAGATTTTGTTGCCACGTAGATTAGACATTGTCTTATGAGACATGCCACGTAGATAAGACATTGTCTTCTAAGACTTTTGCATTGGAGATGCTCTTATTATATATTAATTACCAGTGATTAGTACGTCTCTCTAATTACATCTTAAAAGTCCATATCTGAATCTCAAGCTGTTTTTTGTTGACTCAATCTCCACCGTCGGTTCCTTTATTCAGAAGCGGGTTAATATTGGGACCCACTTTAACCTGTCTGCCACACTAGCTACTGAATCAAACTCATGAGAGGATTGGGTTGAAAACTTGCGTCAGAGAGACCATGTTAAATTGGACGCGTTACTTACAGATTTACAGACACTGACTGAGAAATACCTAAGAAAGAGTTATGTCATCCCATCTTTGGTACACATGGGCGACATAATAAACCCCCCATATGGGATGTCATTGGGTCGGGTATGGACTAAACCGTATCATCTGAACCGATTAAACTACTGATAGGTCGAGCTCATTGTTTGCAGACAGACAACTCGACTGTTATAACGGTGTAAGGATAATGGGTCCTTAAGGCCAGAAGTGAAATTTGTGTTAAGCTGAAAAATAGTTTATAAAAATAATAGTGTTCAAAGTTTTTAAAATAAAATTTTAAATAATCAAATAATTGTTTAGGCTATTTTTTTATTTTTAACAAAAAAAAAATGCATGTTATAACTATTATAACAATCGATTTTTAAACGTTATATGGTTGATATTAGAATCTTGATATGCTTAAACCTAATTCACAACAGTTTCAATTTTACCAAGCAATTATTGGTGCTTAGAATGGTGATCAAATTCAGAATCAGGATTAAAAAAAAAAAAGATCAACCAGTTTGAAGTCAGTTGTTTTGAACTCTTAGATTTTGAATAAGTGGTGTTTGTTCTTTTTAAGCATCTTAAATTTTTTTAAAGGAAATTAAACATCTTAACTTAACTTCAATTTTACTTATATAATTGTTTAAATATTTTTACCTCATGATATAAACTAAATTTTAAAGTGAGTATGCAACTAATTTAATATGAAGGCTTTGAGATAATGTGAAATATCGATGAACTCATTTTAATATTTTAAACTTGTTCCTATCTCCAATCCAAGATTCAAATGAATAAGATTCTAAATCCAAAAAGAAAGAAAGAAAAAATAACAATATATACGTAATAGGACAATACCAGTGGACTCAAATCATCACCAAAGATTGTATTAGTCACAATAGACAGTCTAATCTAACATTAAATGTATAAGGGTCGACCAACGATCCATTCTAATTTCTAACCTATCATTGTGGTTTGACATTGTTTTAGCTTAAAAAAAAAATTAATATTATGAAAATAAAATATGTGGTTCACATTTTAGAGGTTGAAAATAGAATCAACTCAATATTTGACAGC
This sequence comes from Macleaya cordata, assembly GCA_002174775.1. Lineage (NCBI taxonomy): Eukaryota > Viridiplantae > Streptophyta > Magnoliopsida > Ranunculales > Papaveraceae > Macleaya > Macleaya cordata. The sequence goes on from MVGT01003194.1 coordinate 900,481, forward strand.
GGACGCCATACGACGCTCTCATCCAAAAATGGGAGCATTTAGCTTATGGTTCGCCGAATCGGCTGATCCTGTGTGGGATGGGCGGGATCGAATCAAGATCGGTCCTAAACGTTCCGTCTATCCCTAGTTAGCTTGAACCGACTCATTTTGGGATCGGATAGGATCGTTTGATTGTTAGTAGGAACGGCATAGGATTGGCGGTATCGGTGGGATCGACTAGTCCACTCAATTGATCCTTAATAGTACTACCAAAAAACAAAATATAAATTAAAGTGAAAAATTTATGAAAAAATGAAAAAGAAAATTAGACTTAGTTAGGATCGTTAACGATCGTCTGGATCGTCCGAAACGACTAGACATGATCATATTTTTTTTCTTTTTTTAAAATATATTTAGGTTGGTTGAGATCGTCTGGGATCGGCATATCTAGTGGGATCGACTTGGGATTGGTCACTATCGATCTGGCCACTGATCCTAAGTCGGCTAACCATGATTTAGCCAACACTCATGGAAGTAGATTAATTTTAATTTTAATAAAATCAAATCAAATGAGTAACTAAATAAATATCTATCGAAGCCCTAATCCTTTTAACAAGTAAGAGTTGAAACTCAAAAAATCTTCACAGTAGAGAAGAAAAAAAAATATTCAAAATGACCAACTAATGTTGCCGACATTAAAGTTAAAAATAAATAAAAATGAAGAAAAGTCTCTGGTCCATCCCCCACTTGGGTATGTTTTAGTAGGATAGGATAAGTGGTGGCATGCACTAGTGGACAAACCCTAATCAGATCTTCACTCTCAATGACGTCACTACTTTGTACCTTATATAGTACGGACCCAACACCAACTTGTGTTGTGTAGTCTGTTTTTATTTAAAGAGTCAAATAGTCAATACTCAAATTGGTAAACGTTGACTGAGCTTCTTTATTTACTTAATTTTACGTATCTCGAGGTCAAAGTAGTCAACAAGTATTTACCCACCCAAGTCCTCAACTAATAATTTCTAACCAAACACTATCATCAAAAGTCCTACGCGTTTGCCCACTTGTAGTAGTACGCTATTACCTGGTCAGCTGACTGGTCTAGGTCAGAAATTACAAGATTTTATTGACTAAATTTTGATTCCTGATCATCATGATTGAGAATTGCAGTGCGACCTAAAGGGTGTCAACGGGTCCCTTACACAATATTGGAGTATCTGCATGCAATTAGGTAGGAATTAGAAAATACAATGTAAGTCTCTTATTTAAATCCAATTAAAATATATATAAAGCTTGGACTTTTTAAGCTTAAAAAAGTAAACATTTTTTGGTCAATTATTTTTTATTTATTGGTAACAATTTTGGTAAAAATTTAAGCATGTGTTGCCAAATTTTGCAAGACGTGTTATGAAGATTTTATGTATCATCTACGTCGAATTAGTACCTCTTAATTTGATGATTTAATTATTAAGACTTCATAAAAATTAATCAATTTGATACATAAGTCTTTAATGAATGCCAAAAGGCTTTGATTAAAAAAATTTGGAAACTTTCCTGTTTCGAAAAGCAAGCAAAAACAAAACAGAAATGATTTTGGGACGGATGGTTTTACAAAATTGATGCGACAAGTAGGATCTACCACTTTTTTCCTCCGAAAATATTTTTGAAGGGGTTTGTAACTTACATGGCAGTGGGATCGACCATGCCACATAAGCATCCGCACAACTTTTATAAGTTGGTCGGTCCAAAAAGCACTACTGAAAACAAAAACACTTGGGGCTATTCCTGAGTCCCACTTCGGAGTATTAGTAGTGTTTATATGAGAATGGTTTTGGTTCTGGTTCTCAAATAAGTGACTCCCTAACAAATTATCTTGTTTCTGGTTGTGGTTCTGGTTCTGGTTCTGGTTCTGATTGGGTGTCGGCTGTTACGGTTCAGACTCTAGGATGTACTTTTCTATGAAATAATAATGCAAACTTGAAGGAAATATATGAGGGAATGCCATAAATCTAGATTGAATTTAGCCCCTATCTTGTCAGTTATGGTTACTAAAATATATGTAAATACAGAACCGGGATAATTGATTCTGGTTCCAATCAGATATGCCTCATCTGGACCCACGACTAGGCCAGTTTTATAAAACGGTTCCACCTCGTACTGGTTGCATTTTGGAACTGAAAGTCTGAAACAGGTGGAATCAGGTGATTTAGGTGGAGTATTATTAGGGTGTGCATATTAGGCCCGTAGCCCAGAACTAGGCCCATTTTTTCTTAGCCCAGTATGGAGACCAACCAATTAGAAGCCCATAAAACTACGCAAATCACAGCATAAATCCCAGACCATAAAGACCCACCTAATTCGCCATTGGCGAAGCCCGTCCAAATCCTGCCTTATAAACAACAACAAATTTTATCAACTAAGCTTCACCAAAACACATATTCTCTTTTACATTGTTCTCGAATACTATTTAAACAGGTTAACAGAGTTTTAAAATCTGAACACAGTTTTTGAATTTATTAAAGGATAATGCTAAACTTATAGCAATATCCTACAGAATTATATACCAAAGGTAATCTACCGATAGTACGGTTTTGTAAAGACTTTTCGGTAAAAAATTCAGTAGGTTCTGTTGTAAACCTAGCATCACCGTTTATTAAAAGCAAATATTGAGAATGCAAGCGAGACTTTTTTAAAGGTGTCGTAGTTTTTGGAAACTGTTTTCGGATCTTGAACCAAATGAATCAATTGAGCTTGCCTCTCATAAATCCTATTATTTTGTCATATTCTTAGTTTGCTACAAATATTCTCAAACTTGCCAGATTTTCATTCTTCAATCCTAATTTTCTTAGAACGATACTTTAAAACAGGCCAAACTCGTGGTCTGTACCTACCAAATAAGGACCAGGAAGTAGGCCCAGGTTTGAGCGTCTCAATCAGATCCAGCCCAGTTACCTCTAGTTCTAGGTTGACTCATAGCAGCTGACGCTTTCCAACCAGCCTGCTACAAGGACTAGACCTTTTCTTCTTTTTTTTGGTAGGTGTGGGGGACTAATGCCAAGTTACAACATGGCGTAGATACATACTAATTCGCATGTCAAAAGTGCAGAGAAATCATGTACTATTAACATTGTCTCCAACAAGTGAGCTCATGAAAGGCTACTAGCAACAGGCGCAGAGAAAGCCATCACTAACGAATGAAGGAAAGGCTACCTACCAACGCGCGTAAAGAAGGCTATCACCAAACTGTGCAAGAAAGACTACAACCAACGAGTGCAAATCTTTATTTAATAAGCCTACATATATATACCACATTACATGGCCCAAACTTAACTGCATTTCTACAGCCGATAAATCTTACCCAAGACCTTTCAACTCATGAAAAAGATGCAAAAAACGAGGCAAGTGGTTGTTTGCTTGGCCTATAATTTTTCGTGCTCATGAATAATATACCGAGTCATGTTATATCTACAACAGAACCTACAGCAAATTAGTGCATTCACTCTAGTCAATTGTTATTTAAAAATTGACGCAAATTACGAAGATGTATGTGCAAATCACATATCCATCGTGAGATTCACTTTGTTGTAGGTTATATTGTAGAACCTACTGTAAGTTTAGTATTATTCTAATTGATCAAAGGTTGTTGACCAAATGTTTTCTTAAATCTCATTGGCCAACTGAAAAATATGTCCAATAAGACGTACTCCAAAAACTATTAACAAACTTTTACCAAATGGTATTAACTATTTACCATTAGGGGAGTGGCCAGATGATATAAACGCTCACTTCTTCGAGGTCCAGAGTTTGAAACCCCACTTTACATTCTTTTAGCTTATTAGGAAGTGATCTTTTAATTTCAATAAAGTTTTTTTGGCCGGACCATTTTAAAAGATAGGTATGCTTATGTGACATGATGGGATCCACCACTTTTTTCTCTCAAAAGTAAGGGTAATGCTACATAAACACTCGATCGGGTGTTTTTATTTTAAACACCAGCCTGTGGGGTCCACATGGATACACTTGAAGAGCTAAAATTTTGTGAGGTTGTTGTCCTCACCATGGGAAACATCCTCACAAAAAATCAGCTTATTCTAAAATTTCTAACCCGATCAAAATCCAAACTTTTCTCCCCACCGTTCATTTCTTACCGTTAATTTTCAATTAGTTTGATATTAACTTTTGATAGGGTTAGAAATTTTAAAATGGGCTGATTTTTTGTGAGGATGTTGCACATGGTGAGTAGAACAACCTCACAAAATTTCAGCTCTTGAAGTGTATCTATGTGGGCTTCACAGGCCGGTGTTTAAAATAAAAACACCCGATCGAGTGTTTAGGTAGCATTACCCCAAAAGTAATTTGAAGGGGTTTCCAACTAATATGGCAGTGGAACCCACCACGCCACATGAGTATCTAAGTGGGCCCCACAAGCCAATGTATACTCAATGTACTCCTAACCAATGTACTCCGATCCGCTCTCTCTCTATATATATATATATATATATAAAACTTTTTACGTCTAATTTGTATGACATATACGATATCCATGTGTCCAAATTAGACTTGGCAAAATGACCCTTTACCTGCCAGCCCTACCAAACCGTACCCTAACTCGACCCGTTACTAAACAAGTCAGGGTTAGGGTTGAAAATTTATGACCCATTACCCCTTTCAACCATGTTAGGATTAAGGTCGACCCTGACTTATTTTTTTATTTTATTTAGAAAAATATATAACTAATCATGATTAGAATTTTAAAAAATGACTCATTTTGTAAACTAGTTAAGGTTTGATACTCTTGATCCAAAAACCCAACAAAGATGGACCCTAACCCAACCCGTTTACAGGCGAAGTCCAAACACCCCATTTGCCTTTTGCATCTCTCCCTATCTTTAGAGTCGGCTCAACAGGTCAACTAATGCGGATTTGCTGGACAAATGTTCGATCCAGCTCATAACCAAAACTCCCTCTTCAGTAAATGCACTTCCAACGGTCCCACCTTTCAAAACTGAACAAAATGAGTATAAATTTCACACAACTGCTCCACAAATCGTGACCCTTCATTCGTGTCTGCTCTCCCAAATCTAACGGTTACAATCGCGAATGTACTTTTCCGAATTGATAATTGCACGGTCTGCCACCTCATATATACACACCATTAAAACGTCCGCGGTGTTGCTGGTTTAGTCATTATCTCTGTTGCTCTTTCCTTTTTATTCTGTTTACCTCCTCGTGATGTTTCATTTTTTAGAATTCCCCACCTAAATAAAAGAAAATTAAAGTCCACTCCTTTGACCTTTGACTTTTCATTACTTACTGATACTCCCACAAAACTTTTTTATCTGTTTGATATATACCCAATTATTGAGTTAGTCGATTTGGACAATCTAACTAACTATACCAAATCAAATCATGTTTAATTTTGGGTCGGGCCAAATTTAAGCAAATATTATTTGTATTAGATCATCAAGTACAAGATCAATTTAGGACCAAGTTTAAGGCCAAAAAAATAAAAAAATAAAAAATGCTTTGAAGATTCACAGTGTTGATTTTGTATTATTTATAAGGTGGTCATTTATCAACCGAGTCAACTCGGTATCAACCGATTTTAAAGCCCATGGTCACGGATCTTATGACTTAAAAATGATATCAAAACGGGAAAGTTTGCTTTAAATCAAAATCAAGAGTGGCAGGTTTGATTTGAGGCAAATCCAAAAAAAATATATATATATTCAAATTGTACCCACCCACTCTCTCATCAAGACATATGACCTTAGATATTGATGAATGGATAAATAGAAAAAGTGTGACTTTCATAACGTGGGCACTTGTAATTGAAAAAAAAAAAAAAAAAAACTATGATTCATTTTTCAAAAGTATTAATACTCTTTTCTCGTTTTTAGTATCTTCTACTTTTTCAAAAGTTTTAAAATGTTAAGTTAAAGTGGTAAAAACTAAAAATAAAATTCGGTTTTTAATTTTGTTCCCTAATTATTATTTTTTTGCCTTCCATTTTTCAACTTTTTTTAATTCAAAATTTGGTTCTGGAATGATAAAAGCGGAGGATCCTCTCTCAAGATGGATATAAGGACACTCGGAGCTAACACCTTTTACTTTCATGTTATGAACTTCAATCATTTCGTCAAAAATATTTTGACCTTATTTTTTTTTAATGATGAATATGACTCTAATTAATTCATAAGTTAGATTTTTTTAAATCAATTTATTATTCAATAAAGAATAATTTGGTCATTTTTAATATCATTAAAAACTCAGCATGACACGGATCTACCCAATTGGGGCCAATCTAATTTTAAAAAACGATTGAGGGAGAAGACAAATTAACCCTAAAAACAAGGGGGTATATCTGAAAAATTCATTACCAATCACAAAAATACACAAAAGACGCATCTTTCCAGCCTGGATGATCACCTTTTATGCTCTCCAAGGACCCACATAAACAAAACAAAATTCTTAAATTCTCAAATTTTTTAATTCTCTCTCTAAAGTTGAAGGCTTCAAAATTGTTACACTAAAGTTTGGTGGTTTACAACCACACTGTGACCTAAAATGTTGCCGGAAACCCAATGTGTACTACTTCATTCAATACTTATAACATCATTTCTCCTCCTCTCCACGACCACCATAACCACCACCTCCGCCTTTAAATCCGGCGATCTTCCAACATTCAGAGAAGCCCCAGCATTCAGAAACGGCGTTGGATGTCCCAAAACAACATGGTCTTCTTCTCTCTCTACAAAATCTCACAACCCCTCAATCATCCACATCTCCATGACCCTCGACACAACTTACCTCCGTGGGTCAGTTGCGGGCGTCCTCTCCGTCTTACAACACGCTTCCTGCCCTGAAAACATAGTCTTCCACTTCCTTGCTTCTCATCGACGCACAGATCTCCATAAAACCATCACCACAACTTTCCCTTACCTCAACTTCCATCTCTACCACTTCGACACAAATCTCGTCAGAGGTAAAATCTCATCGTCAATTCGTCGAGCACTTGATCAACCTCTTAATTACGCTAGAATTTACTTAGCTGATCTCTTACCAAATACAGTCCGACGGATCATTTACTTCGATTCAGATCTAATTGTAGTTGATGACGTTGAAAAGCTATGGAAAATCGATTTGGGTACCCATGTTTTAGGTGCACCAGAATATTGTCATGCAAATTTCACCCATTACTTCACTGAGAAATTCTGGTCTGACCCTGTTTTTTCCAGGGAATTTAAAGGAAGAAATCCTTGTTATTTCAACACGGGTGTGATGGTAATTGATGTATGGAGATGGAGAGAAGGAAGATTTACAGAGAAATTGGAAGGTTGGATGAAGATGCAGAAGAGGTATAGGATTTATGAATTGGGTTCATTGCCGCCATTTTTACTGGTATTTGCAGGTGATGTTAAAGGGGTTGAGCACAGATGGAATCAACATGGGCTTGGTGGTGATAATCTTCAAGGTTTATGTAGAGATCTTCATCCGGGTCCTGTTAGTTTACTGCATTGGAGTGGTAAAGGGAAGCCATGGCTGAGATTGGATTCAAAACGACCTTGTCCGTTGGATAGTCTCTGGGCACCGTACGATCTGTTTCGTCATGCTTCTTTGTTTTCAGATATTTAAAATACTGTGAAAGTTTCATCTGGTTCGTTCATTCATGGAGTCCTCATGAACATCAGTCGTCATCTCTCTCTCTCTCTCTCTCTCTCTAAACCTCTGCAAAAAGAGGAGAGAGTGAGAGAGGGATAAAGTGGTAAATTGATAAATCGTAAGAGTGGGTAAGATGAAGACAAGAGGGAGTTGGATGGGTGGATGGTTGGATGGTTGGCTGGTCTGACAAGGATTGATGGTAGTCAATGGATGATCCAACGGTTGTAAGTGAATGCGTATTTCTTGATTTGATGATGAGGATTGGTGAATTTGTTTTTTAATTGATACTTTACTTTTTGGCAACAATAAGCCAAAATATGCAGAAAAGGTTGGACATTTTGGGTAGGTATTCAAGTAATTTTGGGAGTGTTTAGTGGCAATTTTGATTTTGTGTATATAATATATAGTAAATAAAATATAAAATGATAATCAATTTTTATTTTTTTTCTATTGATTAAGTCTATTAGGTAATTTTTTTTAATGGTGCGGCTATTACCTAATTAGTTATAGGGTCAAGTTAGGGTAGGGTCATTTGGTGGGTTTAAGGTATAAGAGTAGGGCCAATGGGATTTGAAGAAATTTTGTGGAAGATTTCAGCGATCTTAATTTTTTAAGAATGCTCGCTTAACATACATTTCCACTGTTCCTTTTTTTTTCTCTTTTTTTAGGATTTTTTTTTTCTCATGGAAGACTTCTACTATCCTATTTTTTAGGATTTTTTTAAGCATATTTCTCGAAGATAACTTCTGCGAGGTCTCTTCTCAAGGAAAACTTCTGCGCCGTGGAAGATTTTTGCGGTACCCTTAACCAACCCCTAAACTAGTGGATAAACTTTAGGTTCTGATGTTTAAGGGTCTCCATTGGCCATACATCCAACGTGGGTTTGAGGTACAAGGGTCCCCATTGGGTATAGCCCCCTTTATATATCCCTTTAAAAAACCCTCATTGTGGGGTCCATATGGAATTATCCAGGGGCTGATTTTTTTAGAGAATGATCTACATGATGAGGAGAATATAGTTACCTGAAATCAGTGTGTTCTAAAACTTCTACCATCAAATCTACTCGTTTTAAATCAATGATTAAAATTAAAGTTTAAAACTTGTAAATTTTTTAAGGGCTAATTTGAGGGGGTTAGAAGTTTTAGAACAAATTTATTTTTTGACATGATGAAATATAGTGAGGAAAATATTCTCTCCAAAAATCAACTTCTTAGTGTATTACATGTGATCCCCACAAGCGATGGTTAAATAAAGGGGGCTACATAACCTGACCCTTAGTTATATATACGTACAAGCGATAATGAATACTATGCTAGAGCTACAACAGACGTGTACACAACAATTACTACAACAATGTGCATTCAGGGTGCCTCAAATCATGAGGGTATGTGGAATTCACACATTCATTGTTGGATTTACTTTGCTATAGAGTTTGTTATAGGTGTTCCGGTAGGTTTAGCATTATTCTAACAATAAGCAACGTAACCAATGTGCAAAATCCTCCAAAATTAATTATATAGAACAAACTCATAATATTGCCACAGCCATGAAGTTCGATATCATAACCTAAAAGAGATACCAATTATTGTTCCAAATATAAAAGATCAACCATTGACGACAGAAAGTACAACCTATAACCAATAGTTAGTACAGTTTATTTTTGAGAAGACTATTTTTTTTTTTTTTTTTTTTTTGATCGATGAGAAGACTATTAGAGTGCAACCTTTTCTTTTTTAACTTTGTAGGAAATGGTCTTATTTCTTCATTATGGTGGGGTGTTTGGTTGTAGGGTTGGTACTTGTTCTATACACAACCTGATGGATTTGGAGTCTGAAATTGACTAAGGATTTTATCTTATAGAGTATTTGATTGGGTCCAGATATGACTTGGTTCTTTTACCACACACGGAGTTGGGAAATGGGGACCATGGAATTCAATGAGTAGGGTGGGGGGACGGATTATGCACGTGACAAAGAAAATGATAAATAGTAGCTAGTTTTAATAGTTTACAGGACAAAATAAGGTTGGATCATGTGATTCATTGTCCGGATCGAGATTTATTAGTTGTTCCAATATCCCATCCAATTCGTATCTATTTGCTACACCCAATTTATTACTCCCTAGACATTAATTTGTTCTAATTATTACTTGAAGATCTATTTGTTTGAAGATAATTTTTTCATCATGTAGATTATTTTGATAAAAAAATCACATCATCATAGAATTAAAAGTTTTAGAACGACTCCGTTGAGTTTAATAGATGACTGTGAGAGGAGTATAAATGAGGGACCCATTAGCAAATTCCATTATCGCCAGATCCTAATAATTTTAGTTTAGTAGAATGAAATGCGCCACAAGTTGAGTGATTGAGACTGTGACTGGGGGAGAGAGAATCTCCAAAACTTTGAAGGCAAAAGTTAATGCGTCCTATAAGAGGAGTGGTCCATTTGAGTTTGATTTTGCCATCAAGTGGGCTTTGTGGGTTCCTTTAATAAGAGTAATGCTTGACAGACCTAACTCAGCAACCCTAGATAGTGATCTTAGGGTTGCATAAGGATGTTGAATTGAGATATGTCTATATTTTTTGCTTGTTTGTTGATACTTGTATCATAAAACTTGTAATATGTGTTCGTTGGTGTTGGTTGTGACTGTGGTTTGATTTGTGTTCAATGAATTTCAATTTTGGTTTAAAACTGTTTGGCAATTGAAACGCAAGATTAAGAACAATAAGGTGGATGGCATTTCATAAATAAACAACGGTACAGTAGTATATAACACTAAGTAAAAAAGACAAAACTACTAAACCAACCCTCTTCGGTAAAGGATTTCTTGTTGTCGTGCTTCCCAGTATTTTTTCTTCCCCTGTGGCATAGATTCGGCATCGATGGCCATGATGCGATCTTCTTCTTCTTTTTCTTTCAAATCTATTTCTCTCTCTTTGAGACGGACAAAATTTTCCATTGCCTCGTTTTGCCGAGCTCGTTCAAGCTTCCTTTCTGCTTGGCCTTCTTTGAAACAATTAATGAAGGAAGATGTTTCTTCTAGCATAGACTCAATGGAAGTTGATAAAGATGCCCCTGATCTTTTAGCCCTTTTTTGAGCTTTCGTACCTGGTGGCCTTTGCACAAATGTTGGTGGCTCGGGTTGCATCTTGTTATTCTCTGGCTGAGAAGATTGATCACCTTCAGTTAGCACATTGATGTTGGGGGCACTGGCTGTAGGTGTTACGGGGTTTGAACCTCCACCTTCTTCTTGGCTCATCTGCATGTTGTTCATCTGAATCATGTGAACATTATACTTGGGCATGACTTGCAGGATTTGGTAACAATCCTCAAACGCAAAAGCTTTTTTTTCTCGGCTTATGTACTCTTTACGGGCGTGACACACCTGCGAACGAGATTTATACATTAACTAAAGTATATAAAATGGGAAAATTCATATATTAAGAAGAAAAAGAAAAAGAACTATACTAAAAAATGTACCAACTTACAACATCTAGGTCAGTCCAACCGCTTTCCCTGGTCTCGTAAAAAAGTTTCAAAATGACGACATATTTCAGAACCTCCTTGCTTATGATACAAAACCTGTTGTTTATCCCGTGTGGGTTCCGGTTCTCACGATTTTCGTATAACGTCACAAATTTGTCGAAGATTCTTTCCCAGTACTTGTCTTTTTTTTGAGCTGCACCTGCTTCTCCATCTTCGTTTATCATCACAACAGCTTTGCAAATTGCTACATCTTCATCATTAGTGTACTTCGACCCGCGATGTCTGACCTCACTCATCATTACAAACAAATTGAAAAGAGAGAGAAATAGTATGTGTTAGATGCAGGGAGGGAAAGGGGGGACGATTCAAATGAGTGGGAAGGGGAGGGGAAGGAAGTGTTGGTGTTATGTAGAATGGGATGGGGGTGAAGCTCATTTAAATTAAATAAATATATCTAGGGACTAATTTCAGGTGAGGATGTTCTCCTCACCATGTAAATTATCATATTCGGAGATTAACCAAACCTGAAATTATCCCCTGGATCATCTCTGTGTCCCCCCCACAAAACATGGGGCTTTGATGGGGTTGAATAATGTGGGGATTAATAACCCCTTTCTATACCTACGACATAAATAATATAACATAATCCTAATACTTGGAGTAGCAGTGGCAGTGAAACGAAATCACAGAAGTCCAAGCATTTAGTTTCTAACATAGTCATCCAAACAACCACCCCATCCAGAAAACCAACCCAATATCGCCGATAAATAAAAATGATACTGTTTGGGACCAAGTTAGTAATAAAACAGTAATAGGAGAGGTGGTGGACGAACTCACGAAGACAAGTAGAACTTAACTAAATGAGAAGTATACAGATGAAAAGAGACCTAACATTTACTGGTGAAGTACCTTTCAAACATTTTAATCATAAGAATAAGGATCATTTTTCCCTAGATCGAAAAGAGTCATTATGCCAGAATAAACAAAATACTAAAGTTTCTGAACGGTTGTTATAAAAGAAGAAATGATGATTATCTAATCAATTCAGTAGGTACCTAGTTTCATAGTCCTCCTTAATTAAGAGGAGTGACGTCCAAGGAATACCTAACTTGAGAAGAAGGTACTCCAGTTTGACAACAAAGATCCTAAATCACATTTGTCAACAAAGATAACTCTTTCAGAAATTTGTCTCACAACTCTAAAATTTGTTTTCTCTCAATAATCCTGATCAATGTTGTGCTAGTCTTTTAGTTAAATAAGTGAACAGGAGTCAGAAAAAAAGATTAAAAAATAAAAAACAGAGAAAAGGTTAACAGGATTCGCCAATGCGGGTAACAATGGAGACAACACTTTGATTCCGGCACTAATCAAGCATGGAGGTGTTTTTATTCGAGAGAATAGCCTCTATTGTGGTTCATCGAAAATGAGGAAAACGAAACGATTCATATCAAAATTCATCCAAAATATCTTAATTTAAGCATCATTTCAGTAACTGCCAAATAGCATATAGCAAAATCAACACGCTTCATATTATATTATGTAAACTGAACCATAGAAAGCAACCAAAACAAACCAAACCATCAAAAACTAAGCACAGAAACAAGAAAATAGCACCTTCTTGAAGCCGACATTTAGATTGCTCTTGCAACTGAAACGTATCTGACTTCCTGATGCAAATGTATTATCAGATTCTCCAAAGACTATCTGCCAAAGATGTCAATTCACATTTAGAAACTCTAGAATTTCACGGTTCATATGGGCATGACATCCAACATATAGATATTATGCTTTTAGTTCTAAGTTTGTTTTACACTTATTCAATTTCAAAAGCATTTTCAGCGAAGATGATAGCAGGAAAGCCTCAACCAAATCATGCCCTAATAGTATTGTACGAAGATGAATAAAAAGTAATGGACTTTCCTAGCTAACTCAGTTGGTTTTCATGCCAGGGATCAGCCCTGAATGAATATAGCACTTCACGGCATACAGGCTAAGTTTATAAGAAGCTCATTTCAAACAAATCTTACTTTTGGTTGTTAAGCTCCAGCAAGATCTATCGTCGCGACTCTGCAACATCCATTTGAGGGGACATTGCTTTAACTGCACTCAATGTAAAAAATCATAAGAAAATGTAAAATACCCCATCCAATTACCAATCTAATCCTTAATTACACACATACACACACAACGAACGAATTTATGCTTGAAATGTAAAATTTCAGACAGAAGGCCCTGCTTGGTATGCAAAGGCGAATATTCACGGTTCATCGTATGTTTGTAGGTGCTTGGTAAGGGCATCTAATAGCCAATATTTGGTGGGATTTGCAGTCAGCCTACAAACTATGCAATCTGATTTTTATTTTATTTATTCTTTTTTAATGTATGAATTTTTAATTAGCACCTACAAGAACCGTGAATATTCACATTTACAAATTTTCACAGCATATTAAGCATGGGCGGCGAAAACTCTCTTCGGTTGGCGGGTGAAGAGAAGCTGTAACCAAAAGCTTCAAAAAAGCCACCCATCTTATTTCAGGCTTCTATGTAACAGGCCTTGGTTACATGTACATGAAATTTTCTACTGTTATTTTTTTAGTGAGAGTAGAAACCAAACAACATCAACTTCTCACACATTATACTTCAAATTCAGCACATAATCATACCTAGATCATCAACAATAAACTAAAACCTAATATTCTTTCTACCATTCAACGATTATATTTACATAACATTATCAAGGTTCCACCCTAAATTTACAGAAAAAACGTATATAAATTTAACCAATTCGAGCCCTAACTACATAACAGTACAAGGGAAACCTCAATACTTAATAAACTCAAAAGTTTCAAAGGAATTTTTCTAGTACATTCTTGAGCATCTCATCCTTGACCTAAAAGAGTTCCAATCGAAGCATGCTAATGTAAGAGCCATATGAAACAGAGAGAAAGCGAGAGAGAGAGAGAGAGAGAGAGAGAGAGAGAGAAGACGAAGAAGAAGAAAAAATCTAAGATTTAGGTTAAAAATGCAGCAACTCAGAAATCACAACTGTAAAACAGAATCAAAGAAATTACCTTAGAAATTTGACCGAATCAAGCTGTTCGCTTCGCAAAAAAAAAAAAAAGAAAAAGAAAATGAATTGGTAGTTCACTCTCCTCGATTAGGGTTTTTCTAAAGAGAAATTAACACTGAAAAAGTTGAAAAAAAATTTGGACCATTTCTCGATTTGTGCGTGTCATCCTTGCGCAGGGGCCATGCTAATCTTCTCTGTATCGTTCCAATTTTATCGGATGTCCCCGGAGGGACGATTGTTTAATCTGAAGCTACAATCTAAGAAGAAAGAAACATTCTCAGATGTTAACAATGTGGGACTATGTTTAGCTTCGCATGCTAGCCCAGTCTCCAAGTGCGAACAACTACGGGACTAGTGGGCTTGGATTTGTGTTTCCGAACTTACGTTTGGGCTCCAGTTTTACCTAATAACATTGGGTTGGGTTGGGTTTGGGTTGAATTCTATACGGTGAAGAGTCCTTTTTATAGGCGCCCTCTAAAATCTTATTCATTTTAGGCACCTTGGAATTTGCATTTGTTATTGTTGGAAGACCTCAATCTTATTGGCACCCCACTTCAATCAAATGAAGTTGACCATTGTAAAAACCCTCTAAAACCAACTCGACTATCTATTTCTTAAGGATTAAAAAGAGATATTAAAAAAGGAGGAGGAGGTTTGATAAAACTAGGGACTACCACTAGTAATTGAGAAGTCAAACTAAACTGACCAAGTCCAACCCAATGGAGCCTGCCAATAACTTATTGGGGGTGCCTTTAAATTTTTCTTATGGTGAATAGATCATTCTTCTCGGAAATCAACCATTGGATCATCTCTAAGTTAGCCCTACAAGGTTGTGTAAAATAGATATTTCAATCACTGATAGTTTTCAATAAAATTTTTATAGGGTTAGAAGTTTTATTAGGGATGAATTTTTTGTGAGGACGATTACATAGGAAGATAAAAGTTTTGCAATTTAATATATTAGATCACCTGCCTCTTCACTCATAGCCAATTGGTTTTGAATTAGTGGCCCAAAAAACTTACCTCTAACTTCTAACTACTTTCAAAATTGAGTGATTTGTAATTCGTTCATAAAAATTGTTAGTTTGAACCAACATTTGATAGAGTTTGAAGTTTAAGAACATAGTGATTTTATACAAAAATGATCTACGCAGTGAAGAGGTCATTTTTATGAACTTGGATCATCTCCACGTGGACCCCAAAAAACTACCCCAGGGTGTGATCCCTATCTTAGGAACTCGATGATTTCACCACATTGGTGCGATCCTCTAGAGATTCGATGATAATCTTTAGATTATGACTTAACTGCTAAGAGATTTTTTTAAGATGTGTCTATTGTACAAAATACATTGACATATCATAGATACATCGCTTTTATGAGTTAGCCAATTAAAAATAAACACATATAAATTTCTACGAAATACAAAAGTCGTATCTACGGATGAAGAGAAGTTACTACTATTTACTAAAAAAAAATCGGCCCTAGCAAGTGGCGAAGAGCCGAATGGGTACCTATATATAATTTAATTACATGGTCATCATCTATGAAGCATAGGATGAGGGAATTAGAATTTTTAGCGGTTTAGTCCAAACGGTCACCAAACAATATTCACACTTAATCAAACCTCGATCAAGGAAAATCCAACAATCAAGGCCTCGGGTTGCAGAAGAAAGATTATTATTTTCCATTTAATTAAATAAATAATTTAATCATTCTTAAAATATATATAAAAATTATATTTTTTGCTTATAATTTAATTAAGAGAATAACTAACGAAGCAACGTGAAGGAAAGTTCCATAGATGATGATAAAAATCACAACAATGGCTGCAGTTGTGTGTTCAAATTTCAATCTTCAAAAAGACTTAAAATAACTCCCTTGCCAACTATAAACCACTAGCCCTAAAAAAAATGACTAGCTTTCTAACAAGACAACTTCACGTGTAACCCTGACACCCTCTGTACAATAATACAACTAATAAAAAACCAAAACTGACTCTGCTTCTGATGTTAGTCTTTCTTGTTGCACCATTACTTTTTACTATTTTGTTTTTTTTTTAACTTCTTCATTTTATTCAATTCAAGTGAATCCTTAAACCCTTTTTTGGTTTATATACGCAAAACATTATCATTGTTATAAGGAAGAAAAAAATAATTTACAATATGTTATAAATTTAAATACTTTTTATATTTTTTCTATTTTCTTTGGAGGTTTTTTTCTTGCAATGAGACTGTATAAAGAATAATTGTAGTGGTAGGTCTTAATCTGGATTTTGTAGAAGAATTTAATTGCAATTGATCATGTTATAAATATTTTATGTTATCGTAATCTCATAAAAAAAACTTAGATAGTAAATTTACTTTCAATATAAGTCTCCAATTTTAAGAATTTGCCTCATGCCCCTAGAATTTCAAATTCAGCCCCGGATGGGTCGATGATATCCTACTCAAAAACTAGTTAATTTGATGAACCTGTTGTCGTCCGATTGGATCATAAAATTGGATTTTTTTGTAAGCCGTTATCGATCATCGTTGTCCATAGGATCAACAATTGTGGGATCCTAGAGATGAAGTGTACATACGTATGGCGTACGATGGAAGTATGATATCATCATAAATAAGAAGAAACCGACAGCTCTTTGGTCTAAAGTTTTGACTACTTTCATTTCTATTTAGAGAGAAAGATCGAGGGTATAGTACGTGTTCAGCTGGATATAAAGTAGTGAGTTGTATATTTAGAATTTAAGTGAATGGAAGTTGATGATGCCCTAGTTCTTGGTGAACTGGGAGGAGCACGAGACCTAGCAAGTGGAATCCTGATTAGCTTTTATTTACTTGAGTTAAAATTTGGTTTTGGGTGTGCAAGAAGATCCCATTTAGGGTTTGCTGCTCAAATTTTGATTTTTGAGCTAGCTCCTTGAACTAAGTTAATTGTTTGTATAAAAAAAACTAGTGGAATCTTGATCCATATAAAACAACCCCTTGTAATTTCATACTCAAAATTTGAAGAAAACCCCCAAAAAGTGGGGTTGAAAAATTGTTTTTGAGAATTACAGACATTGAAAATTGTCTATAATCTTAAGCATTAGGAATTAGTAATAATACTTTTTGGACCAGTGGTTTTACAGTGTTCGTAGTGTTAAAGGGTGCTAGAGGTCTCGGATTGAGCTGATTTTTTTTTATATGATCCAAATAGTATAAATAATATACATATCTAAAAATCAGCCTATTTGGACAAACTTAAAAAACTAAACAAAACACAAAATCTAAAAACTAATCATGTGCCCTTAGGCACATGTTAACAAAATCCTTTTATAATAGATTAGGTAGCATGTTCTTAATATATATTGTTGAGATGACTGATTAATTTGTACTTGTTCCCATTAAATTTAAGTGAATCCAACAAAAAGAATTAAGAGAAGTTTAATTCTTGACCTAATAATGATGATCATCACTTTCAATCTTTCATTATGAATACAAATCACACCAATCACTAAAAATGAATATAGTAAGGACCCATCCACTGTAGAGTGGTGCTTTCACAAATAAGGAAATAGAAGTTGATGTATAAGAGAGAGAAAGTGAGAGATGATGAGAGAGAAAGAGTCATGGATGTCTTGTTTTTGTTGGTATCTTATGTTTTTCCTATGTGGCGTGGGACCCAATGGTGGTATTGGTCTGTAAAGATTAGGGAGCAGTGCTCACTGCACAAACCTTGGTGGGTCCCCTTTATTTTTGGCTTTTTTAGTAGACCAAGTTGAACATGGACCACATTCTCCCTTCTCTATAAGAAGAGCCATTTCTTGCTCTCTTTTGCCTCTCTCATTCAACATTTGCAAATTATCAAAGGGCATTCAAAGAGAGTACCAGAATTTAGAGAGAAAGAGAGAGAGAAGAAGAGGCATTGAAAGAGTGAAATAAGAAAGAGTAGTAGTACAAATTGAAAGATAAAAAATGAAGATGATGAGCAGTGCAAGCATGGGAGGGTCATCAAAGAGAAGATTAAGCAGAGGACTTGGAGGAGTTCTTAGGGAACAAAGAGGTAGACTCTACATTATAAGGAGATGTGTTGTCATGCTCTTGTGCTGGCATGATTGAAGTCATCGATGATGCTGGTGGGTTATCTATAATTATTGATCGTCCCGATTTTTCGCTCGATTAATTTCTTGAGTGTAAATAGCAATAGGCCGGAATATTTTTTTTTTTTTTTTGAAATTGACAAAATTTTGTATGTGAGCGTCGTTTTGACGCAGTACTAGCTCTGATTAACAAAAGATATGGCTTTAGATAGAATTGAACGCGAAGTTCTTGTTAACCCCAATAGATTAGAATATGATCGTTCGGACTATATGATGATGATGCTTCTTTATTGGCTTTGTTATGTACGATGAGAAGGAAAGCTTAGTTAAAATTAAGATCAAGTTTTAATTATTATCCAAATTGTTCTTCCTGCCTCTTCTTCTTCTTCTTCAAATGACTATAAGATAGACTCAAAATATCTTAAGTATAAATTAATTAGTCTTTGAAATAAGAATAGTTTTTTGTTTTTCCCTTCTCAAGAAGGATTCTTTCGATAAATTAAATTACTTGCAAATTAAGTGAGATTATACCCTAAATTCGCAGTAAATATTACGTTCATAACAACACATGTGACATTTCATTTATGTCTCTTATTATTAACGCAGTTACATCTATGGTTCAAAATCTCGTTTCGTTTCGAAATGCTGTGATATTTTAGGTTGCAGAAACAAAATATTACTTGAATTCATTTTTTCTGAAAGTTTCGAACGTGGTATATTTTATGAATGTTTCGAATGGTATTAAAATATTTAGGAATGTTTCAGTTGTTTCGTAATTTCAATGTTTCGATATTAATATCAACATACCGAAACATTCGATCGAGATTTTAGAGTGTAGTGTAACTAAGCCCATGTAAACGACAGTTCCTGCAACGCTGTACCACGACGACACCATATTATACGCTTCTGAGTTCTGACTATAATTTCTACGAAAAAGCTATCTGCAGGCAGGCAGAATGTTGTTAATTACGCTTTAACAGTTCTTTTAGATTCATATTAATTAGTTTTGAGAGAACAATTATCTCCTTAAATTTTTATAAAAGGAGGATTATGATATTGTACTCTGTGGCGATTCTGGTGAACAAGGGGTACCAAGTCAACTTTATGGATTCATATAATGGCGCACACGTTCATTTCACGTCTCCGACTTAAAGAGGCTTACACGTCACAAATCAGATTATTAATTAATCGATTATTTCTTCTAAAATACACATGATAAACATCTTACTAACCATAGACACGGATATAAAACACGAACATAACACAATACGAATATGATAACATACTAAATTTCAAAAAATGTAGGGTATATGCACAACCAGAATAAGCAAAAATTAAATAATATATGTTTGTATTAAAAATTTATTTCAAAGTTGAAATTCTTTAAACAAACTCTAGTAATTAAATCTCTCGTATAAATAAGTTTCGATAAGATAGAAAAGTTAAAAATATGTATATGCCATGTTTCTATCTATTTTTGAAGTATTTCCACAATCAAAATCACGAGAAACATGCATTTGAGGTGTTTACTGCGTGTCTGCGCGTTCAAGTGTCCGACAGAAATACGCTACCCTAGATAAAGTATTTATTTATTGTACATCTAATTGGTTTGATTAAAAAATTATACATAATTAGTAAAATAAAATAAAAAACGTGTAAAATATTTCAATTGTAGTAAAATTAAAAAATTCGCATGTCAAAAAAAGTAATGCTACGAGAATCTCAGATTTGCACCCAAACAAGTAATACCTCCGATTATAAAATTGATGTGGTCTAATTTTGGTCTAACTTCAGTCTAAAGTCGAATTTTATAATTTGAGGTATTATTTGGGGTGTACATCCTAGGTTCCTATAGCATTTCACATAAAAAAAAGTGCAAGTGCCAGCCAACGTTATTGGTAAAATTAATTTATAGATGTTAATAGCACGTATTTGGATTCAAATCCTGCTTGAAGTCTTGCTCCAAATTATTATAGCATTCGAGTATTTACTGCATTACATTTTTCAATAAGAGCAAAAAATGACAATATTCCATTTATTTTAACATGTGCCCTAAGAGCACACGATAAGATTATTTTTATGAAAATGTTTTTATAAGTTAGAACTCTTCAAATCAGCTAATTTTTTATAGGTATAATATTATCATTGTTTATATGATGTCTACAAAAAATCAGCTCATTCAGAGATCTATAACCCTCCAAACAAAACACTTTAAAAATGTCAGCCGTTCATTCACCTTTTTAAAGTCTAGATTAAGTATTCGTGGAACTAGAGGTCTCCGATTAAATTGAATATTTTTAGTATTGATCTAAATAATAGAAGTACCATATTTACAAAAAAAATCAGCTCAATTAAACAACCAACTAAAGAAAGCACAAACCTATCAACCTTCACATGTACTCTAAGGCACACGTTAACAAAATCCTTCTTTTTAATATTTTTTTAGTTTAACTTATCAACTAAAGTAGAAGCTACCCTCTATTTCGATCTTAGGTTTGGTTGGATAACATTAGAGGGATCATAAAGTTTGAAGTAATAAACAGGAGGAGGCCCCCACACTTTTGTACCTGATCATATGTTGAATAATTTTCTCTTGGAGCATATGGTCAAATATTTCTTAGTTTGGACCCACAGAACTGTAGGTCCCCGTTCACGTGCAAATGTCAGACACGTGTAAGGTAGATAATAAATGTGGAATCTGACCAACAACAGTGTCGTCTCCTGTTTGTTGTTTGAGTGCACGTAGTGAAAGAATTAAGAGGCGGAGAACGAAAGATTGTCTTTGTTTTCAGATGTGGACTCGCCGGCATACAGTAGCTGAAAATGTGTGTGACAGAGAGGGAGAGGGAGACGGAAAATGCTATTTGAAGATGGAGCGAGATAATCAATTGTAAGATCGGACTGTGGGGACCACATGATTATACTGTAATAACTAAAAATCCTCATAAAAAATTAGTTCATTCTAAACTTCTAATCATATAAAATAAATCATTCAGAGTAGAGATATCACTGATCTTCTTAAAAATACAGTGCATGGCCAACAAAACCAGACCAAGACAGAGACAGAGACGGAGACAGATCAAGATCATGAGCCACTCTCTAGTCTCTATAACTGTAGTGATTGGTCAAATGGGAAACCCACGTGCGCATCTTTTATCTTAAAGTCTAAATCAACACCGCACAAACGTGTGATTATTTTTTGCCAACAAAACCTCCCATAAAAAACAACATATATATTGGGAGGATACCTTACTCCATGTTAAAATACTTAATATATGCTCAACTATATTGTAGGACCTACAAAAAGATAATCCAATGTTGTGAAGAGCTTATCCTCCACATATAGATCATCTCCATATGAAATCACCTTGTTTTAAAACTTTTAATCGCACAAAAAGTTAGTTTAAGGTTAACAATATTTATAGGCGGCCAATAAATCACCACATTTTTTTATGGGGTTATATGTGTTTCAGAATATTGATGTAATTTTTAGAGGGGCTAATCTACATATTGAGTAGGCCATCTTCAGCAAAATTCAGCCCTTTGATTATCTTTATGTAACTTTTAACTCTCGTTGGGCACACATGAGCC
>MVGT01003194.1:922419-932486 GCA_002174775.1 Macleaya cordata
AAATATTATATGTAGTGTATTAACTATGCAAAAGCAACTTACAAAACCTAATAGAACTCAAAAGAATACTTATTATAAAGGATTTCGTACGCATGCTGTAAGGGATGATTTTTTTTGGACGATGATCTCTTTATTGTCTATATCACATCAGATTATACATAGTCGCCAGTGGGACTATCTATAATCTTTATTTATTTTTATAATAATAACACATAACATATTTTTTCACATAACATGTGCGGAAAGCGCATAGTGGCAACACGCGTGTGTGGGGCTCGTATTAGGAGATTGGGTTGAGAAAAATGTGCTACGATCCTACAAGTTGAAGAAGTATAGACCCGGCTTGGTATGCATGGGAATATTTCATCTTTGTAAATTTTTATTGCACGCCAAACATGGCAATGGAATCGATGCTTGTTGGTTGGCAGTTTGTTTCTCTCTTCCCTCATCTAGTTAGTGGCACTTTTCATTACGCTATTATTTGTATTTGAAAATGGCAATAATTCCATAAAAAAAAATGAATCAAATATATATGCCCATTCTTTAATTTTGTGAATGATAAATTTTAGGGACAATGGCCAAAACATCCAATATATAACGTTTTTAATCCATTTAGTACACAAGATTTTTAATAAGACTGAAATACCTTTTTTAAAGTTTTTTTAATCTGTTTAGTCCTTTTTAAACTTTTCTAAATCTATTTAGTCCATTCCTTCCTTTTAATGTTCCTGTTATACCCTTATTATATTTGTCAATTACCTTTTTGTCTTTGTCAAACTTATACAGTTGTATGAGAGGACTAACTTATCTTTTTTGTTTTTAAACTTTAAAATGTTATATCTCTTCAACTAAATTTCTGATTTTGACAAAATTCATATATTTGGAAAGCACTTTTTGAGATCTTTGAAACTAGACCAGTCAAGAATGGTTTTCAAAAAAAAAAAATTCACGACATATATGCAAAAACGTTTTTGCATGAACTGATGCAAAAACGTTTTTGCATCTAGTTCTCATGCAAAAACATTTTTGCATCAGTTCATGCAAACACGTCTTTTCAACTAAAACTCAGATTTTGACAAACTTCATATATTCTCATGCAAAAATATTTTTGCATCAGTTCATGCAAAATGCAAAAACGTTTTTGCATAAATTTCATGATTTTGTCAAAATCTGAATTTTAGTTGAAAAGACGTGTTTGCATGAATTGATGCAAAAACGTTTTTGCATAAATTTCATGATTTTGTCAAAATCTGAATTTTAGTTGAAAAGACGTGTTTACATGATGCAAAAACATTTTTGCATCAGTTCATGCAAAAACGTTTTTGCATAAATTTTGTAATTTTTATTTTTTTTTGAAAACCATTCTTGACTGGTCTAGTTTCAAAGATCTCAAAAAGTACTTTCCAAATATATAAATTTTGTCAAAATTAGAATTTTAGTTGAGGAGATATAACATTTTAAAGTTTAAAAATAAAAAAGATAACGTTAGTCCTCTCTCAAGAAAGAGAGAGAGAAAGAGAGAGAGAGAGAGACAGAGAGAGAGAGAGAGAGAGAGAGAGAAAGAGAGAGAGAGAGAAGAGTAAAGTGGGGGTAGTACGTGGTGAAAGGGCAGATTTGTCTAAATTTTATTTTTGGAATAAATAGACTCATATAAAATTTGGTGGACTGAACAGACTGAAAAAAAATCATTTTAGGCCTTTTGGCCGTTCCCCCTAAATTTTACTGGCACTTAATATTTTGTTGTCGGGCGAGCTCGTTTTTATTTGACCTATGATGGATGAGCCTGCCTGCACTCAGTTGCGAGGCAGTCAATACAAAGTTTTGAGGAGTGCCAATAAAACTTTCATTACGAATTCAATCTCAGTCCATATGTTATTGGGCCTGGGTTCTTAAATCGTTATCCCTTGACTCACAGCCTGGGTTAATTCCTCGGATATTGCGCCTGGGCTTTAACACCGGGCGAGGCCCATCAATCTTGATCCGCGCTAATTTCACACATCCCGAGGATCAACGATGCCGTCTAGCACTGCCGTAAGGCCGTTAACGGTAATATATTTTGGGTAATCACAAAGGATATGCTAGCTGGCAAGATCTACGTCAATAATACGCTTTATAGGTGTTTACGACTCGCACATCAGAGTTCCCTTTTTTTTTTTTTTTTCTCAGCTAAAACATTTATGGGAAGTCTATAGGGTTTCCCACCCGATCTTACTTCTCCGAGTTAAAAGTTTTCGTCTCTCCAAGCCCTAGATTATAGAGGTTCGTTTTTCAAACTCTTTTCAATTATTTTTTTTCTTCTGATTATATTCTCTGTTCAGTCATCAGTTAGTTACTGCATTTGATCAGAATACTCTGTTCTTAGAAAATATGTTCTTAAATTTTCAATAGCTCGTCTTATATTCTGATATTATTTGCTCTTTTGATAGTAGTTCAATGGCTGAAGTTTTTCCTGTTGTAATGTTTGTATAGCTTTACTCTGAAAGCTTAAACCTATTTTACTGCTACTTAAGAACATGGGTAATGTTTTCTCTATGAGTTGGAACTTGGGAAGATTCTATATTAATACTCAGTAGCTTATTTTGAGCGGTTTGGATGCGTATGGCTTATTGGGTTTGGGATGAACTGTATTATCTTACGCGGGTTTTCGAGACATTGTATTCTTGTTGGACACTAGCAATGTACCCATGTTGTTGTTTCATAGGTTAAAATATTAAGAGAACGAGTTTCACACGAGTCTATCTCTGGGTGGGTTTTAGTTGTGCTTTGAGTTGCGCAAGTTTTTGCGAGGAGTTTTTATGATGCAATTGACTTAAAATTTGATGATGAACAATAGGGAAAAACAAGGGAATTTTTGGGTTTTGTCTCTAATGAAAGGAAGGTAAAAATTGAAGTCATTTCTTGTTAGTTTTCTGCATATGAAATGAAATAAGCTTAGTTATATGGGAAGATAGTGGGAAAAGACGAAAAAGAATGTTTTTTGATGGTTTGATTTGTCGATATGCTTGTACATTTTTTGTACTTCTTACATTGCTTGAGTTTTGCATCTTCACTAAATGAGGTTAAGGCCAGTTGACTGCCTGGCTTCTTATAAACCTTCCTCTAGTTTAGCCTGTTTGTTTGATTGTGTCAGTCGGACAGTAGTCTAGAATCACATTTCCACTTTAACCATCGACCTCCAATTACACGAGCATCGTCTTGAGGATTCCAAATTTGAAGGTATTTCTCACTCTCATCTTCCCTGCCCACAGCCACCTCAATTGGCTGTCACATTCATTCTACTTCTTCGTGATTCTATTAGTGCATTACCTGAGTTTTGGTCCTCCAAGCAAACTGTAGACACTTGGATAGCGATGTCACCGCCTGTTTATTTTTAATCTTAGGAAGTAGACATTGGAGGTGGCTCTGACATTTAAATGGTTTGCTATTTTAAGAGTATAATTGATTCTTCCTGTCTCTAGTCGCCTGCTTTTGTAATCCCATGATTTTATTATTTTTCATCTTAATAATGTTACTTTGGATGATATATATACGTATGCCGTTATATGCTTTCCTCTATTTCAATGTTTAAGGATTATCCCTCTTCCAAAGTTTATTCGTATTCATGGATTTCATCATTGTTTCTGGCAGGGCCATTCTGATGATTAAATCTTCTCTAAGGAACGATTTTGAGGGAAACACACATGGAAACTGAAATGCTGCAAACGTGTTGTCGAAAGAGTGGAGAAGGCAAAAACAATCTTCATAAGCAAAACGGTCAAGTCCAATGCCAGAGTAATGCTGATTGCGTAAATGAAAGACGTGGAAACTTGGTGCCTGCAGGAATTAGTGCTACTCTTCGTGATGATGAAAATTGTTGGGAACAAAAGTCATCTGGGATGGCCTGCACAGATAGAGCAGACAATTGCAATGGGGCAATGCAACATGATATTGTACTCGTAAGCAAAATAGATGGTTGATTACTGATTTAAGAACTGTGGGCTGATACCTTTTCTGGTTTACTTGACAAAGCACTAAAAATGACACTTGCCATTTGCTTCACTGCAGGAAAAGCCTAAGCAGCAGAAGGAGATGACATTGCAAGATATGTATAACCATAAAGAGGATTATAGTGACGGCGATGAAGATGATGATAGTGATTGGGAGCCCTTCCAAAAGCATGTAGACAGCGAAAAGTGGTTTTGCATCAACTGTACGATGGTGAACTGGGATGACGTTCACCATTGTGATGTATGTTTATGTATTCGCCCCGTCTTTGAAAAACAATTTTGGTTTTATTTCATCGTTGTGGCACTTGAATTTGTACCTGACTCTTGTACTGAATACTGCATCATATATTTTCCTTCTAAATTTTGCATATTCTATTTGATAAGTCTCTTATGCAGAAAAGGTTGTTTGTGAATCTAAGAAGATATTCTGACGTGCTTATGCTCCATGCAGGTCTGTGGGGAACATAAGGACTTTGACATCCTTAGCTTTGGGTCTTTTGCCTCTTCACTTGCACAAGAAGCGGGTTACACTCAGGTCAAGTCAGACTTCGAAGGTGGTTAAATTTTATGGTCTCTCATATTTGATTTACATGTTTGTCCTCCATTGGTATCTACGAAGAGGAGGTTAAGTCATCGCCTGCACTTTTTCTTTTCCTGATTCCTAGTGTCACTATTTTCCTTCAGTTTTTCGCTAATGTTCTCTGATAGATTCTTCTGAATGCTTTTTGTATGTTTCAAGTGGTACTTATAGTGGAGTAAGAATTAGGCTGGCCGTAATTTACCAAGTTTCAAGAAAACCTTTTGTTCGTTTACTCTCTTCAAAAGAAAAAAAGATCTTTTTATATCTTATTCCTCATGCACCATTTCTATGTTGCTCCAATATCTCACTTTCACATGCCTTTTCACCTCTTTCCATTTCTTTTTTTCCTTCTTTTTTTGCATGGTTGCCATGACACTGCTTTCTTTCCTAATTTTCTTGTTAATTCATGCATCTAAATTTTAACACAACTCCTTAGTACGGAAGTGAATTTGGTGATTTTTTTTTCTATGCATATGCATTATGGGGCATGCTATCTTCATCCATTTTCCTTCTCAAACAGCCTTCTCTAACATAGGCTCCGTGACTGCTAATCTACAGTCACTACATTTTCCTCTTTATCAAAAAAATAAATAAATGTCATCTGTTTATCCAGAGTAGCAAAGATGACTTGTTTATCTACAAAGACTAAACATTGGACCATGAAAATTCATGGTTGCTGGACTTGTGACTGCATTATGGAATAGGTAGGGCCTCATAAATTTATGTCAGTCCGCCTGTTTAATGTCATAAAAATGTATCATCAATTACAGTAGAGTCCAAAACCATTGTATCAGATCTGCTGTTCAATTATATACCAAAAATCTCATAGAGAATCATTAACTGCTGCTGCACAAGAAGTTAGTCATTTATCTTTATTTTCGTCTCACTGCATATCCACAGAATGGATTTGAAGATAGATATTTAGTGGTCTTTTTTCCCCAGCATCATAAGTTGGTAGATACGTGAGGTCCCTAGCAGGATAGCTTTCACCAGAACTCCTGGAGGGTGCTTCAAAAACAGTAGCTGCACTTGGATACTAAGTTAGTGAATTATTATACATATTCTGCATTTATTTGTGTTCTAACTGTCATTCTTTATCAGTCACTTTTGTCTAATGCCTATGCAGCTATGCAAGTCATCTGGAAATTAAAGCTAGATTAGACCCTAACTATTATTATCAGGGTTTTGGAGTATGCTTTTGAACTTCTTAATTATGTTAAGTGTTAGAGTGGGTGTGTTTGTTTGTTCTCCCTCCTCAGCTTGCACTAATTCTTTTGACAAAAGAAAATCTACCCTGGCTCATCTGAATCCAAAAGTGAATTTTCATGGGTAGATGTCCCTTGGCCTTGTCGTATTTCCCTCATGTTTCTAATTTTTAAGTATCTCCCTATTTTATCTAGATTACTTGCATGTCTTCGGACTTGTAAAATCTGTTTAAACTTTCAGCTTTTGACTTCCAATGTGAGAGATGAGCTCCAATTTTCCTCTTTGATTCAATTACAGTCTTAGCATGCATTTTCTTCTTCTTTTCTCAGCCACGAAAGAAGAGAGAGGACCCTGATAATCTGAAACCGTATAGGGTTCTTCTGACTCCTATTATATCTTTATATCACAATTCTTATCGAGGAACCTTATGATGATGATGATCAGGTTTTTTTAATTTATTGCGTAAAATTGTTTATAGTGATCTTGCTACATGCATTCATAGATGATCATGCAATGACACTAATATTTTTAGTTTATGCTACATTTTACATTATAATATATTTTTGGACTTCTAACCTTGCCTTTTTAATCTTTGTAGGTTCGTCCGCACGGAATTCGGCCTTGGACAGTTGCACTGCAGTTGGTTTTGATGAGAGAATGCTTCTTCATTCTGAAGTACGTAACTGCATTAATATGATTTCTCAAATGCCCAACCTGTGTTCTGATCATTTAGGCTTCTCTTAACGTTTAACAGCCTCCTTCATCTCATGTTTCTCTACTTGTGTTGATACTGTTTTACTGATAGGAAGTCAATATGAACATATACAAATACATAACATTTACATTTTGAAAATTAATAAATAACATTTACATTAGTCTCATGAGACTGTACTTCAAGATGTTAGCCAGAATGGTTGAACTGCAGCATAACTTGATTAACTTTGTTGGCATGCTTATGACTTGGATGGCATATGCCATTATCAGATATGGTCATGAGGTGTTTGTTACAAGTTACAATTTAGAGAATTTGATGGATTTCAATATAATAAGAATCATCATAAAAAAAGAAAATTCACATTTATAATCCACGTCTAGTTGTTGGATTGTCATTACTAATGGCTAATTGTGTAAAAGAGCTTGTGAGGGTTACCTTCCAACTTTAGATTGTTCACCCTAGAAGTAAAGCACAACATATTAATATTTAAAGGTGGAAACCCTCTCTCTATTACCACTGTGTGTGATAAGTTTTACAATATATTTGGGTTTGCTGTAACTGTTCAATCAT
This sequence comes from Macleaya cordata, assembly GCA_002174775.1. Taxonomy (NCBI): domain Eukaryota; kingdom Viridiplantae; phylum Streptophyta; class Magnoliopsida; order Ranunculales; family Papaveraceae; genus Macleaya; species Macleaya cordata. The sequence continues at coordinate 929,477 of MVGT01003194.1, forward strand.
GTGACAACAGTGTAAATTGTTCATTGGGGTTGCCACCCATTTCAACTGATCCACCTGCACTTTATATTAAAGTTGCATGTTGTCTTTAATGATACTTCCATGCTCCTTGCATGAAGGAGTAAGTGCTTTTACTGGTTGTTGTTCTTGTGCTGGAACAGGTTGAAATGAAGCCACATCCACATCCTGAAAGACCAGATCGTCTTCGTGCAATAAGTGCTACCCTGGCTGCCGCTGGTAGGTTGTTTATTCTTCTTGTTAGTTAAAATTGTTCATGCGCTGGTGTTGATTTGTGTTACACAATTATAACATAGACCTGTCAAAACCAAACAACTTGTCATTGTATGAATTGTTGGTTGACTTTTACTCTTGATCCATCTGTTATCCTTCCAAAGTTGTTTAGGCGATTTGCAAATTATTATACCACATGCAGGTATATTTCCTGGAAGATGCGTTCCCATTCCTGCTAGAGAAATTACTCAAGAAGAGCTCCAGGTGGTAAGCTTCCAGCAACTCTTTTTGAATATGAACGACGGTGTACATGCATATCTGCATGTCAATTGTATCCGTCGATATGCAATTTTGGGAGTTCATTGGCTGAAAAGCTGACAAGGACTTATTTTAGGGTAACCCAAATTTGCTCATATTTTGTGTAGATTTAATGAATGTCAATGGTGAGGATGGTTGAAGTCCCATAAGGTTTCTTGTAAATGCTTATACAAGCTGAATTGTAATCATGTTTTTGATGTGTGTAACAGAAAAAAAAAGAAAAAAGAAAGAAAGATAGACAGGTTCGATATAACATGCAAATTGTTTAATTTGTTCTTTCTCATTTTGGAATCTTCAGGTCCACACTCAGGAGCACATTGAAGCTGTTGAGTTTACAAGCTGTATGCTCTCTAGGTACAATTGATGTGTTTTTCTCCCCTATCACTTGTATGTGTGGCTCTAAACATAGTTCTTAGCTAGGCACTACTTAGCCACCTTATCTCAGTACTGAGGAGGGAAAGGGGTTTACTTATACCAGTTGATTGTGCATGTGATTTGGGTCGATTTTGACTAAAATAGACGACCACCAAAGGTATATGTGCGTATTATAGATAGAGTTATAGCTTCAGCTGCAAGGGTGACAGATGCATTTATGCAAAGGTAGGACTTACGAGCATCGGAGTAAGCAGAGGTGCCAAAGGCTGAGCCGTTGAGGCAATACGCCGGTAAATACAGCATCCTGGCCCATATTAGTGATAGTATGTTATGCACGGATGCATGAAAATAAGACCAATACCATCAAAAGAATCATCAATTCAGTTCTCTCCTTAGATAGCCCTAGCTGAATGAGCCTAAGGCTACATCTTTTTTATTTTGTTTTTAATTTTTTGTGGGTGTAACTGGTATATAAGAATTTACATGTAGTCATAACTTTAAAAAAAAAATAGTCTTGCTTATTGATAAGATCAGATTTGAAAATAACATGTGGCCAACTAGAATGAAGGAGCTCCAATGGAACTAAATATATTGTTCCTGTTTTTGTGTAAAGTATTCTCTGAATTTTGTGGCAACTTGTTGACATGTTTTACACTAACAGTAATTTGTTTTGTGCAATGTTTTACAGGTTCAAAAGTGTTTTATTAAAATTAATGTTAGAATAAAGCAGCATAAGTAATTTGTTTTACACTATTTTGCACCCAAACAAATGCAGCCTTAAAAACCTTGCAGCAGCAAACATTTCATCAACGTCTATAACCTTAAAACCATAACTAGATCACATGATACAATCGTCGTTGTACAAAATAAATTATGATGAACTCACCTCCCCAATCCTTGATACCCTATTGGGATTTGGGAGCGATAACTTCAAAGTCTGGGTGGTTGTAGTGATTGGGGGAGTCAATTAGGGGGGCTACAAGCCTAGAAGGACACCATTCCCTAAGAACTTTCCATGTCGAACACAATATCAGGAGTATGCTGATATGCTAAAATTTTCTTATCTATTATCAGCATCTGTTTATACAAAGTAAAAGCATGCCTCTCAATAGTCAGTAATTATCTGTACAGATGTGTCATCGTATTGGATTCGAGGGTTGGTATGTTTTGACACTTAGTATGTGAGTGGGACACTGACTCCTGCTGTCTTTGTTAAATCAGGCTTGCGAACCATAGGTTGCTCTACATAGAATCTATGTTGTCAAAGGCATCGCCTGGGCGCGCCTAGGCGACCTAGGCGAGGCGAATTAGAGGGTATCGCATCACATATCCCATTTTTCCTCAGGTGCACGCTTTCTTCGCCTAGGCGTCGCCTTGGGTCGCCCAGGGGTCCAAAGATGCGGTCGCCCCAGATCCAAGGCGTGGTACCCCAAATCCCTTGGGTGGTTTTTTGTAAACAACAATAATTGGTGGTGTTTTTTTTCGTTTAAAATGTTTTTTGGGGGGTTTAAAAACAAATTTTAAGTTTAAGGAAAGGGATTGGGATCGATGGAAAAGAGAAATCGATGTTAGAAGATGCGGAAAAAAGAGGAAGGGAAGCTAGGGTTTCTTCTTTTTCTTCTTCTTCTTCCTCTTCCTTTTCTTTTCTTTCCTTTTTTTCTTTTCTTCCTACTGCTGCTGCCCTGCTGCTTCATCTTCTTCCTCTCGTCTCTGCTGGCTGGCTGGAGTTACAGCTAGCCGGAGTTGCAGCAGTAAATCACTAAATAATGGGATTTTTTAGCTTGTGTGCTCCATTGCTCTGTTAATCCATCTTGTTTAACATGTTTTATTGTTATTTATGCATATATAAGTCATAAATCACTAAATAAAAGATATAGGTAAAATCAGGGAAATTTTTAGGGAGGCTTGTTCCTGGGCGACGCGACGAGGGCATCGCCTCTCGCAGAAAACAACATAGCATAGAATTTGTTCTGATTATACCAAATTGCAGCTGAAGCTTATTAGAAGATGTAATAATAATATGCTCATTTTTTTTTTAATGTAATCTCTCTCTGTAACTTCGTAAAAAATCTGTCTCCAAAAGTGGACA
>MVGT01003194.1:932508-1004388 GCA_002174775.1 Macleaya cordata
GAGAGGGAGATCTAAGTTAGATCCTGCCTTTTTGCCTTTTGCAGTTATGAACTTTTATTGAGAATATATCCAGTTTTTACTTGTGTACTTCTTGCTTCCTATGAGATGGTTTTTAGGACATTGATCCTAATGAAGTGTTCTTAAACTTCAAACCTATGACTGATTTCTGAATGTGCATATCTGTGATTTTAAATCCTTTCATTTGAAAAATTATTGAATTTACATGCAGAAACTGTCATTTATTTTTCTTCCTGCATTGAAACACATAAACCACTTGTGCCACAACTGTTATTGGTTGATTTGGCATCAAAGTTTTCTTTTCCTGGTAGATGTATATAGTTGGCACTGATCCTATGTACTTGCGCACTTAATTGCAGCTATTTCACTCCAGATACATATGCTAATGAGCATTCAGCATGTGCTGCGAGGCTTGCGGCAGGATTATGTGCAGATCTTTCTTCAGCAATTATGTCCGGACATGCCAAGAATGGTTTTGCTCTGGTAGGGCAAATTCCAATTTTATTCTCAAACCTTCTTAAGTGCTATTAAGGTAATTGTGGAATGAGTATCTCCAGTGTTGGTAAAGTTTGGGTGGTTTCTAATTTGGTTATTTTTACGAGTCAGGTGAGGCCTCCTGGGCATCATGCGGGTGTAAAAGATGCCATGGGGTTTTGCCTCCACAATAATGCAGCAGTCGCTGCAGTTGCCGCTCAAAGCGCAGGAGCTAAGAAAGTGCTAATTGTTGATTGGGTAATGTCAACATCTCATACTAAGATTTCTTTGTTCTATTTTATGAACTTTTTTGTCTTTCAGTGGTGTGATATGTTCTTTTTCAATTTTTTTTTGAGTCAAACTTTCTTCAGAATGGTGAGCCTGAGCTTCCAATGCTTCGAAGCTGTAAACATTTTTTGTTGTTGTTGGTGCAGGATGTTCATCATGGAAACGGCACACAGGAAATATTCGAGGGTAGCAAATCGGTGAGGTCCACGTTTACCAAACACAAATTCCAAGTGAACCTATTTATTGTAGATAGGACTTACGAATAATAAGATACTGGTTGACGTGTTCCTTTTATTGGCTTAAACAATTTCTACCTGGATCAATGAAAGAATTACTATTACCCAGTGGTTGCTTCGTATCTATTAGAATTCTCCTGATTGTAGTTGCAGGAACCCTCTCCCCTGGATGATGCTTTTACTCCTTAATCTCACTCCTTTTTCGCTTTGTAAAATAATTGAAGTAAAATTGATTTGCAAATGTCGCTTTTGTACTCCCACTGCCAAGTCCCCCACTTACACTTGCTCTCATTCTATGCAATTGAGCTTTTAAAAGTGTGTTGATAGAAACTGATGAATGAATTAAGATTGCACAAATAGTTAGACTGCAAGGCTAATCCCAAGTAGCTAATGGTGTCGGATCTAATAAGAGTTGAGTTGTACTTGTATGGACTATAAGAAAAAGGATTAATTAGGTGGATATTTGTCATAATTTATATTGTTGTTGAGGTTTTATTTATACTTACTTTTATTCTTGGAATATGGGGTTTATCTCAATAAGTTGCTTATTGAATAAGTTGGACAAATTCTTCAGGTATTGTATGTATCCTTACACAGACACGAGGGAGGGAAGTTCTATCCTGGTACTGGAGCAGCTGCTGAGGTACTTGTTAGCCGTTGCCTAGATTTTAGTGCAGCTATTGATCATTTGATTAATCATTCATCCGATTTAACTATTGTCGACTTTTTCTGTCTTCTCTCTTTTGAGTTTTTACTAGGGCAAGTGTAGATTATTTGCTTACTCTGCCACGAATGCAGTTTAGGTTTATTTATTTCACTGCTAATCTGTTATCAGATTTCTTAATAAAATGTTATCATGGTTTAAAGGATCATCTGGTCCACATGCAAAACGACTAAGAAAAAGAGCCTTCTAGATTTATGTATGTGTCTGTGTCTGTGTCTGTGTATGTGTCTGTGTCTGTGTGTGTCTGTAGGTGTGTCTGTGTGTATCTAGTATTACATATATATTTATAGTTTAACATTACGTTTGTTTGATTTATCTTCTCTGTTATTATTTGGGCTGTAATACTAATAAATATTTGTTCCATCATTGCAGGTAGGTATTCGTGGGGCAGAAGGATATTGCGTGAATGTTCCTTGGAAGTGTGGTGGGGTTGGGGATTCAGATTACGTTTTTGCGTTTCAGCACATTGTGCTTCCTATAGGTAATTTAACAAACCTTTTTTTTTTTTTTTTAAACTTCCAATTGAAAAGAAAGAATACTTTTTTGCCTTTGTTTTTCACTATTATCTGTTATGGACAAAATGTGTTTTAGAGTTTAATACTGTTAAATATGACATGCGTGGGTTGGACCTGTTGTAACAAAGGTCCTTGGGTTGGTTGCCACTGTCTCCTGAAGTGAATGTGCAATATATAATTCAGTCCTTTGGTATTATCTGAAGTAAGTTCAGAGGTGATGGGTGTACCGTGATGGAGTATTGAACCCTGAGCACGATTAACCAACTCAGTTGGTGATTTCATTGAATTTGGACTTGAAAGACTCGACAATACATCCCACTGTTTGTAAATGACTGTACTGTACATGTATATGCTCTGGGGTTACTTAATAATGTCTTTGTTGCTTCTTTTCCAGGATAACATGTAAAGTGGGTAAGGGTTTAGTCTAATAATCTCCAATCAGCAAGATGTAGGCCACAAAATGAGTTGTATCTAGGTCGGATTAACGTATTCCAGTTCCAGATTGGTTATCTATTACTTGATCCCATCTTGGGTAACCAAATTTGATGCCATATTCCAAACAAAAAGAAAGATACAAATCAAGACATTGGCTGAGTCACATATCTGGTAGAAACCCATCCTATTCTGCTTGTGTGATAGACTACGCCCACAAGCTACTAACACGTATATATTGATTTTTTTTTACTTTATGAATGATGACAGAATCGAATTTATGGTCGAATCCTCATTGAACGTTAACTAGACCTCTATCTCCTTTTAATGCTCCAGATATGCTTGAAAGTAGAATTGAACGTGTTCGCAGATATCTGGTCAAACTCTACAAATGTTATGTCGTCCATTGTCTCTCCACTAACATATAGATCTTCTTGGCCAGGAATTCTGATCAAGAAATCTTCAGTTATTATTTGTCTGTAAATAGTACTTTCTTAGGGAAACATTGCAGCTGATCTTGGGAGGATAAAGAATTGATTAATTAATTGCAATATTTCATTATATATGTATTATCTATACTGTTTTCCATCTCTTTTTTTTTTGTTGGTTTCTCCTCCCAATTCAATACCTCAGAGAAGCTGTTAGATACAGAGAAGTTAGGTTTAACCATTTACTATCTCTTCACAGCAAAACAAAGTGCTCAAAATAGAGCTTGTGTTTCATAAGAAGGGTAGATAATTAAAACTTGAAAGTTCTTATGTTTGTGCTTATCCAAAAAAGAAAAAGGAAGTTCTTATCTTCGTGACAACCAAGTTGAGATCCCTGAGTTTGACCTCAGGAAATCCTTCCAAATAATCCTGTAATTGAAAAGTTGGTAATCTGACTAATGTCCAAGCAATGTCACCAGAGAGTTGAGTGCCTCAGGCCTTAAACAATTCCAAGATACTTGGGGCAATGGATGATGCTTTAGATTGCCATAGAACTGTAATCTGTTTTTCTTTTGTATATTTTCTTTAATTTTCCTAAGGAGCACGTCTGATATAGAATTTGGTAAACTTGATTGTAGGTCTATTTTTTCTATTGTTGTGGTTAAAAATGTTTGACCTTTTATTACAAAATGATCAATGGATTAATGTAGATTTTCTACTTCACATATCTTCTTTTCTTTTGCATTGTCCAATCATGGTTTGCATTCATACTGACTTTTGTAAATGACTAGTTTCTACTCTTGATTTATGGATTAAATGGTTTCTAATTGCAGCTTTAGAGTTTGCCCCTGATCTGACAATTATATCAGCAGGATTTGATGCTGCAAGGGGTGATCCCCTTGGTTGTTGTGATGTAAGGATTATCATTCTTGGCCAGTTGATATTTTTATCTTGATTCTATATCCTGCTATCTAGTTACTTAAAAAAGATATCTAATTCTCTACCTTGCCATCCTCATTGGACGGTGAGAGAGATTTCCATCACTCCCTGAACAGAGAAAGTGCTCACTGGTTGCCAAGACCTATGTACCAACCATTTGGGTTGGTGGTGGGAAGGAAAGTAGATTTTAAGAAATAATTGTTTCTGTTTTTATCCTTTTCATTGATAATGACAGCTGGTAATTGATCCACCAACTCGATTAGGTTAACTCAACCAGACGACTTTCCCAAGTTGAACTTTAAATTGGTTTTTGAGTCTACGGTTTCATCATATAGAAGGTTTTTAAAATTCTTCTCTTTGGTATTTCTTTTCTTACGTATCAGACCCTTATTCTTGCAGGTAACTCCTGCTGGTTATGCACAGATGACACACATGCTGACATCTCTCTCTAGTGGAAAGTTGCTTGTTATTCTCGAGGGAGGGTTGGTAGCTTATGTCTACACTTTTGGTTTTATGACTAAATGAAGCCTTGCTTACTTGTATTTAGTAAAACGTTTGTATCCATCTGCAGCTACAATCTCCGCTCAATATCAACTTCAGCTACAGCAGTGATAAAGGTGAATGTTTTACTGAAATAGATCTCTTCCTGCGTCATTTGAATGTACTAGTGTTTTTGTAGGAAGACTTTAAAAATAAGTTGACAAGTATTCATCATTTTGTGCAAGTGATTAACAATAATTGATCTATTAGTCCATTAGATAGTAATCTGGGATCTGACGACTCGTGCTAATATAGATGCGTAGCATTGAAATAACACTGACATTGATGATGTGTTGTTGGATATTTGCTGTTCTTCTAGTTTCCTTACTCTGGTTTCTTTTCAAAAGGTACTACTTGGTGAAAGTCCTGGCTGTGAAGTGGATGTTGAACCCTCGAAAGCTGGCTTACAAACTGTTCTGGAAGTGTTGAAAGTTCAAATGAAGTTCTGGCCTAACCTGGAATCTACTCTCACGAGATTACAGTCACAATGTCCGTCATTTCCTGTTCAAAATGGAAGTGAGTGTGATTTCTTTGTACTATTTTCGTGTCCAAATCTCCTCTTTTATCATCGTAATGCGTAGCTAAGTTCAATAATATTAGGATTACAGAAAAGAGTCCTCTTAGGAAATGTGAACCTTGTTTTGTTTTTTATTATCATATTATCTTGTTGTTTATTATGATATAAGGTTTCTTTCTAGTGGATAGTATTAATATGGAGTTAATATGGTAGTGAAAGTTTATCCAAAAAAAAGAAGAAGAATATGGTAGTTAAAGACCGTATGAAATGGTCTCATGGTTAGAATCATGAATTTTGCCATTTATAGATTTTGAGCTGTTATAACATGAAGAATCTGGAAGAAAAAGAATTGATTTTGTTGCTTACATCTAATCTACCATAGCACATTTTTGAGATCCAGCTTTAGAACCTTGTCAACCAATATTTTTCTGAATGTGTTTGTTACATATTTTTGTATGGAAGGAGGAAGAAAGAAATAAAGAATTGGAAGATAAGAACAAGAAAGTGTAGATGGGTAAAAGTGGGATAAAGTTGAGTTGGAAAGTTAAATGGTTGAGTCAGATAGGTTATGCTGTGGAGTGAGAGGGATGCTTGAAAGGGAAGGAGCAGGGCATTGGAGGCAGAGGAGGCAAAGGATGTCTTGGGCATGATATGTATAAGGATGATCAGAGGTCTCGTCTGTTGAAACATTTTAACTGAGAGAAAGTCTCCTATATAGAGCCAACATGGAGGTAGATCTCATTATCAACGCGTGCTGGTTGCCTGGTTCTAATAGCATCCACATGTTAATAACGGTCAACATGGGTGTGGCTAGAATGTGTGTAGGCTGTTATATAACTGTCTACATGGGGCATGTGTGACACGTTTGTTTTTCCCCAAATCTTTCACACCACACGATTAACAGGTAGGAGTCCATAGTCTGCAACAAGAAGTCCATAGTCTGCAACAAGAAGTCCATATTATCTTCGGCTTGCAATTTTTAATTCTCACTTATTGGGGATGTATGGCATTATTTTTACGTACCCAGCAATGTGATGTATTTTCTGTTAAATTTAGTCCACACTTTATGGTTGTCGTACGATGGAAGCTCCAGTTTCCTATGTAATCTCTCTATTTGAATGTTAAAAGAAGATGGATCAAATATTCGAATCTTAAGATTGGGTCCCAAGTCACTTTTTGTTATAGTTATCATTATATAATGCATCCAGTTGAGTCATGTTGTTCATTGCCTTGGATATAGTTACTTGGTTCCTGATAAATCTTCTGATTCTGTTCTGGCAGAGAAACGAGCCAAGAAGAAAAGACGGCTACTTGTTCCGATATGGTGGAAATGGGGACGAAAAAAGTGTATGTATAATCTCCTGTATGGGCGTCTTGGCATAAAAGTGAAGGGACGTGCAAAAAGTTTGCCCTGATCTCACTTATTATGCAATTCGCTATTTTTGTAGTAACGTGTTATGTGCATCCTCTATTTACTACACTGATCTCACGACTCTCTTTTTGTGCAAGATGATGCTGAGCATAGATATGTTTCTTTTGAGATGTTATGCCAAGTACATAATGGTTTCTTTTCAATTATTAGATGTTATTTCTTTTGTAAATTGGTACCATAAAGTGACTTATTAGCTTACTGTAACTTTAACCAGCTTGTGGAATCTTCGTTTCCCTTGTTTTGGTTCATAGCCTGGGTTTCTGAATGAAAAATAATGTTATACCGAAAGATGATGAAGTTCATGGCTGTGCCATACTCTACAGAAAATGAAAGCACGTACAAAAGAGGTCTCGAGTTTCTCTATGTAAGGGCTTAACTTGGGGCTGTCTATAGACTTTTCACGCATTAAAACAATTCAAAATGGTTCCCTATTGTATGGTAATTTCATCTATGCAGTCCCTCATGGTGCAGGCTCTTCTATAATGTAGTGATAAATCGCCAGCAGACAGCAGGTTCTTCAGGTGTGAATGCGTGATTGATCTTTGCCTTGATATTTCAGACTTGTATCTATGTAAAGCTTCTTAGGGAAAAAGAAAAGAAAAGAAAAGAAAAGAGAAAAATAAAGAACGAAAAATCTAAATAGGATTACGACAAGCTTCAGTTGGATTTAGATATGCCCGTCTAGCCGAAATGAATTCCTCTTCTTGCTTCTCATGTTTTTTGTTCGAAAGGATGCGAGGGGAACAAGACCAGCAAAGATCAGCTCTTTTGGTTCTAATTTTGGCCGTCTCTGATCCAGATACAGACACACAACCATCACAGGTTTTCTGAATCTGAAGTGTGGACTTCTTGCTTGTTTAGTCTTTACATTACTAATCTGACCAACTAAAATACTTCTAAGTTCTGATAAAAAACTCCCCTTTACCTTTGAAAAGTTTGTTTCAGTTCTTAAATATTTTAATTGATGTATTATTATGATTGCAATGAAGCCATTCCAATTATAACTAAAATCATACGGACTTTGTTATAGAATCAGTGTAATTACAATCCGCTAACCTATTCCCCTTTTATATTGACATACTCTCCATATTTGCATCTAGTCAAGTGAAGAAATAGTGAACCATCATTGTTACTAGGGATGAATTGCTGGCGGCACCACCGGATAAGCCACTGTGACATAGGGTGGATGATGATGATGATGCCCATGAGGAGGTATCATTACTGGAGTACCAATCGCTGCCATCATTTTGCCAGGTGCAGCAGCCATTTTCTGCAATGCCATACTAGGCATTGCCAATGACTGAGATGACCGATGATGCTTAGGAGATGGTCCGCTGAAACTGATTGATGTTGCCAATGTGGTTGTGTTGGTTTGCTCTCCTGTAATGGGACGTTGGAGTGAAGAAGAGACAGTGTCGTTGTTTAAGCTTGTAATGTCATGTATGCTTGATCTTCTCCTATCTCTGTTCATCGAATTCAAGCGGATAAAATATTTCTGTGCATGGCTAGCCACCTGGGTTGGAGTCCTTGAAATGACCAAGTTTCTCGATATACTTCTCCAATCACCTTTCCCAAACTTGTCGAGTCCCAACAGGAATAACCTGAAGAATGAATAACGTCAACTTAGATGGTGTCTGGTTTACTATCTATTATTTTTGAAAACAGAGGATACAAAAACTCCTCTTTTGATTATTAGGTCATTCTTAGTTATGAGCTTTTTGGGATGTCTTCATTGCTTTTTTCAGTGAAATTGTATCTGTTTTTGCAGTTACTTAAATTCGAAATTTAACAAACGGGTTTTCAGATATTAATAATTGAGAATTCAACTAAGATTTTCGGATGGTATCTTAGTTTTTGAAAACTCTGTTTTTGAAAACAAGCAGGACGTTATTGTTTACATGTCATTAGGTACACCTACCTATGTTCTTCTTCAGTCCATGGAATTCCTTTACGCTTCTCTAGCTGGTTTGATTTGGATCCACCTCCAGTACTTTTCAGTCCTCCTTGTCTTCCAACCATGTCATTATTATTAGTAGTATTACCCATCATCACAGCTGAATCTAAACTGCCTCTACTACTGTTGTAATCACAATTCAATTTTCTTCTATCAGATGCTGCAGGAGGTGCTGCTGTTACATATGATTGTTGGTCTATGAGGAGATTCCCTTCCTCATCCTCATCCTCATCCTCATCCTCATCTTCTCCGAGATAACGAGGAAGAGGTACTAATCCGGCCTCAATTGCGTTGATATCCTCAACTAGTATTTCATAGTGTTTCCTTACTTCATCTATACTTTTGCTTTGTACCGTCAAACTAATCTTCTCCCAGTACCACCGGTTGTTGTTCATCATGGAATGCGTTGTTGCAATTGCATTTTCGAATGTCTTGTCTTCTTCTCTACTCCATCCTCCTGCAATCGACATTTTCTTTCTCACTGTTTTTATATGTACTACTACTAGCTCTACTTGTTTTTAGTCTAAACAGAACCACAAAGGACCTTGACGACGATGATGATGATGGTGATGAACTTGTAATGTTCAGTAGAAGAAGAAGAAGAAGCTAGGGGTGTGTAGGATAAGAAGGAAGAAGTGTAGGATAATGAAGGAAGAGAGATGAGTTGAATTAATGAAATTAAGAAGGAAAGAGCTAGGACCACCATATTGAGGAGGAGACAAGAGACTAGGAGAGGTTATGAAGCCTCTCTCTCTCTTTCTCTCGTGACTCTAATTATTTTGTTTCACAATCATTGGACGAGAAAAGGGTGGGGGAGAAAGAATCTTTTCTAGGTTTTTAACAACCGCACACTCACATTCACACTGGCTTTTCCAAGTACATAAAATTCTCTTATTTTTTTTTGAAGTCTTGGCCCATTCTTGGGTTTCTCATGCTGTATATTGACTCATAGAAGACGTGGCCTTTTCTCTACTACTCACTGATACTGCATGCTAAAATACGTGCTATATAATCCTTTGCTTTTTATGAGATCACTAATTAATTCGGGAATTAAGCCGTCAACAACAGCAGACACTAGTAGTCCTTAGTAATCGGAATCGTAATATAGAGGTAACGGTTTCATTTTAGAACTTTGCGCTCCTGTTCTGAATCATGCTCTGACACTCTCAACCATTATGCATAATATTTTTTAATTAGCAGCTCTGATATTCCCGTTCCCACTCTCGTTCTTGTTTCCGCTTATGCTCAAGGCTATGATTACTTAGAACAATATTAGTTGTGCAGAAAGGGGCGCTAAGGTAGCAGCACCCAAGGTACAAGGAAAAAGTAGCAAGTTGTTGAACTAAAGAGAAGTTACAGATACAGAGATAAGAAAGAAATAAATTGATGGCCAAACTAACTCATGCATGCATCATGCATGGGGTGCAAAAGACGTCCACTATATGTACAACTACATACCCACACCCACCATGCACACAGTGTGAGCGATTTGCCTAATTATATATAGTTGTGAATTGTGATGACCCAAAAAGAAACAAGAAGTTTTGTGTGAGTGTGAGTAGTAAAATGGTGATGATCTTCAGATCTGCATCCTTTCTCTTAATATTAAGTTTCTTCTTCTGTTTGATCATGATGATCATGTCATTGTCCATAGGAGGTGCTTTGGCACTAGTTCAATGTGGAAGGAATGCCGGGGGAGCCTTGTGTCCAGGACATCAATGTTGCAGCATTTGGGGTTACTGCGGTGACACCGATGCTTACTGCAACTTTGAGATTTGCCAGAGCCAATGTCACGATCATAATGATGAACATCCAACTATTCCACCTCCGCCACCATCGAGTACTGCAGGAGGTGATCATGATGGCATGAATTTGAATTCGCTTATTAGCCGATCAACTTTCGATCAACTATTGCGCCTTCCAAATTATAACCACAATGATTCGCGTTGTGATGAAGGGAAAAATTTCTATACTTACGACGCTTTCGTTGAGGCAGCCAAATCTTTTAGCAGTTTCGCTGCCACTGGTGATACCGCTACACGTAAAAGGGAGATCGCAGCTTTCTTGGCTCAAGCCTCTCAACAAACTACTGGTACCTTAACTACCTCCTCTTCTATTTCATCAATGTCTTAGAAGAGTTATGCATTGATGCTACTCTATAAAAGACCAAAAAAAAAAAGCGTAACTTTTTTACAGTATTACTGCACTTACACCATCTTAGTAAGAGGAGGTTATGGGTTCAAAACTGCTCACGGTATTAATATTGCCTTGGAAAAAAAGATTTCAGCTCGTTTCGAGGATTATTGTGCACAACTTAGGACCTTTGACAATGTATACTTCATCTGTATTTCTATAATGCCTTTCCTCTCCCTGATGTACTGATTTGGTTTTACAAATACAGATGGTTGGGTTCCAGTTTCAGGTGGGGGGCCATCTGCAATAACAGGATATTGTTTTGTCCAAGAACGAAACCCCAGAAGTAACTACTGTCAACAGAGTACAGAGTGGCCCTGTGCTCCTGGTGAAAGCTATTTCGGCCGAGGTGCCTTCCAAATTACTTGGTATAACTACTGAACATATATGTTTTCTTTTGAATTGTGCATTAATTTGTATGTGCTACACTGCTACCCTTTGTAGTATTGTGGAGCTAAAAGAGCACCCAGACTTCTTATTGACCTCACAATCTTCAAGGAAGTGAGTGGAGTGTGTTGTTAGATTCCCGAGTGATAGTTACAATTTCACTTTTCTGATGAGAATAATCCCACATGGAATATGAGAGCTTAGCAAACCTAATATATAATGATCTTGGGTCACACCACCCATTGCCAATTAGTTTTGAGTTGGATGCCCTCAAACTTAATATATAGTACCAGAGTGCGCCACACGCGTGTGAGGGGGCGTGATGAGAATAATCCCACATGGTATATGAGAGCGTAGCAAACCCAATATATAATTATTTTAGGTCACACCACTCATTGCCAATTAATTTTGAGTTGGATGTTCACAAACTTAATATTTTCACGGTTAGAATGGATAGGCTGGAATTCACAGGATAAAGGTTTCAGGATTTGGCTTTTGGGTGTGAGCATTTGTTTATGTAATTGTGTCTGTTGACTGTTGGGGTTTTCTTTTTCCCAAACTCTTTGTAGTATTATTTGGACTCGGCCTTTTGAAATAAATTTCACTTTTTCTCAAAAAAAAAAAAAAAAAAAAAATTTAACACAATTTTTGTTATAGTATGTAAGGCCTTAACCTAGCTCATATATGTGACTTAATTATATTTTCAGGAACTATAACTATGGAGAAGCTGGAAAAGCCTTACAGTTAGACCTCCTGAATAACCCAGATAGGGTTGCTCAAGACCCGATTGTTTCATTCAAAACAGCATTATGGTTCTGGATGACACCACATTATGGAAAGCCGTCGTGCCACGACGTCATCACCGGACAATGGCAACCATCCCCAGCTGACATAGCAGCGAGACGTCTCCCTGGGTTCGGAGTCACCACCAACATAATCAACGGAGCAGTAGAATGCGGCCATGGTTATGACGACCTAGAAATCAATAAGGAACGGGCTGACTTCTTCATGGTATACTGTGCAATAATGCGTGTGAGCCCTGGTGACAACGTGAATTGTTATAGTCAATCGCCTTTCAGTTAGGGGCGCACACTACCTCAGCCATGTTGCTACATGAGTTAGGGTCGTTGGTTGTGGGCGCCTAGCTAATCAATTGTGCGTCTAAGTAAAATCTGAAATAGAGCTAGCAAAAATTTCTCTCTTCAAACTCTTTCCGCCGTCTAATCTAGATCGGAGTGATAAGAGGGATATTTAGGATTGCAAGGCTTTCATCTTAATGAATGGAGTGGTCTAGAATCTTATATATTAGTAGGGGTGTGCATTTATGATCCAAACCGAACAATCCAATCTAATTTACATTAGATCGAAACCGATCTGTTGGTTGATTGGGGCGGATTGGTTATCTGTTTTCCAAATCCAATGTTAGTGAATTAGTCGGCGGATCAATTCACTATGTAACCGACTCAACTTTCTAAACTAGTTTTTTATAATATACTATGTAATTTATACAACTCCTCATGGTAATTTTGCAAAACTTAACCCTAAAACTCTAAAAGACGTACCCACAATTTTCGTCCTATTCTTCTTTGCTCCATCTCCAATCTCTCTCTAAGTGAAGCAATCACTTTCAAACCATAGATGTTAGCGGCAGTCCCAACTCCATCGTTCTCACTTCTCACCTCAAGAGAAAGAAGTTTCGCCAGCAGATTCAGATGCCTCTCCAGCTCTCCTCCTTAAGTATATATATATATATAGAATCTGTCGATCTATATATATATATATATATGGAATCTGTCGATCTCCATTCCTCTAAGATTTATTTATTTTATTTGTTTTGCAAATTAGGTCAATCAAATTTTGTTTTTGTAAATAAGTAAATAAGTTGCCTACTTTTTTGATAATGTGTAGAAAAAGAGAGACAAATTAGGGCTTCATTAATTTGGAGTGTGCAATATTACTTTTTTTTTTTAATAATGAAACAAACCCAATCCCCAATCACCTTTGGATCGGGGTGGATTGGATGGGATTGCAAGGTGGATCGAAACAAATGGGGATTCTAGCAACCAATCGAACATGGATTGGTTGCAGATCGACCCAATCCTAATAGTTTCGATCTGCTGCACACCCCTATAAATTAGGATTGCAAGATTTCATCTTCTTATTGGACTACTCAACACTGGCAACTTTTCTCCGAGTATTTTTTTTGTTTCGTTTTTATTGAAGATGTGAGCCTGTTTTAATGAGATGATCAGTAAATCGATAATAATGAAAGTTGAACTCGGATCTAAGCTGTCAACAACAATAACAAACATTACCAACTGTATTAGTTGACACATACACCTTAATAGCCCCTTTCATGCACCTTAATTTTCTTTTACTTCAAAAATATATAAATTAAGAGACAAAGAAATTTCATTCAACCTAGCTCCATGACATTGACGACTCCCACATGCATTACCAAACTAAGAGAAAACCTAACCTATAGATCTAAATATATATGAATAGACGTACCATAATTATATTGCTTTATTACGTACAATAATATAGAACATGGTTTTTTTTCGGTAGGTGAAAAATTTCCTTTTTTTTTTTTGACCATTGTTATTGACACTACCATTTTTTATCCCTTATGACCTAACCCAATTTTTTTTCAAATTTTGATTGGTAATGACCTCTATTTTTTTAATATAAATTTTTTTATATAATAAAATATATAGGAGTTTTTTATCCTCACCCCACAACCCAAAATACACCACTCATCTTCATCTTCCCTACCACCGGCGACCACCAACACCACCGCCGGCAACGAAAAAAAAATTATTTTATTTTTTTCCTTATTTCCACCTTTCTCCACCCCCTTCCACCAGCACCACCACCGTCCTACCACCAGCACCACCACGGTCCCACCACCAACACCGCCACGGTCCCACCACCGTCACTACAACCTAGATCTGAAATAAAAATTTCAGATCTGGAGAAAAAAAGGTGAGAGAGTGGATAGAGAGAGTGGGGTAGAGAGAGTAGGTAGAGAGAGGGAGGAGTTAGAGAGAAAGAGGGGACGAAAAAAAAAAAGAACAGATCTGAAAACCTAATGCTTGTAGTTGCAGCAAGGAGCGCTATAACTAATGCTCGGAGTCGCGACAAAGAGCATTAGTGTATATGCTCGTAGTTGCAGCAATGAGCGCTATAACTAATGCTCGGAGTCGCAGCAAAGAGCGTTAGTGCATATGCTCGTAGTTGCAACAATGAGCTCAAAATTAAGACCTGATTTATAATGCTCCTTGATGCAACTACGAGCACATACACTAACGTTCTTTGCCACGACTCCGAGCATTAGTTACAGCGCTCCTTGCTGCAACTACGAGCATATACACTAATGCTCTTTGTCGCGACTCCGAGCATTAGTTATAACGCTTCTTGCTGCAACTACGAGCATTAGGTTTTCAGATCTGTTCTTTTTTTTTTTCGTCCCCTCTTTCTCGCTAACTCCTACCTCTCTCTACCTACTCTCTCTACCCACTCTCTCCCTCTCTTTCTCTCACCTTTTTCATATCAGATCTAGAGAGAAAATTTCAGATTTGAAAAAAATTTCAGATCTGGGTTGTAGTGATGGTGGTGGGACGGTGGTAGTGGTGCTGGTGGTGGGATGGTGGTGGTAGTGGTAAAAGGGGGTGGGGAAAGTTGTGGATCAGGAAAAAATAAAATAATTTTTTTTTTCGATTGCCGGCGGTGGTGTTGGTGGTCTCCGGTGGTAGGGAAGATGAAGATGAATGGTGTATTTTGGGTTGTGGGGTGGGGATAAAAAACTCCTATATATTTTATTATATAAAAAAATTTATATTAAAAAAATAGAGGTCATTACCAATCAAAATTTGAAAAAAAATTGTGCTAGGTCATAAGGGATAAAAAATGGTAGTGTCAATAACAATGGTCTTTTTTTTATCGGTTGTTCTATAAAAAAGTTTATTGAATGAAAAGAAGAAAGTACATAAGAGATATACATCCCCTTCTCATAACTCAAGATATATATAGTCAATACCGACTACGCGGTCAAGTTAGTTAGGCATGAAGTAAACCCTACAACAATTGATCTCCTTCAGTGTTATGGGCATATTAAACAATCAAAAAAAGTATTTTTTGAGGTTAGGGCAAGTACTATGGGCACCCCAAATAACCAAATCCCTCATTCGGGTCCTAGGGTCCTAGATTTGGTGCGGGAGTAAGGGGCTTGAGGGAGGAGGAAGAGATTGTGTCGTGAGGCACAATCTTTGCCTCCTCTCAAACCAGGCCTCCCCTGCGTCTTCTCCCAATGGTACTTGCTCTCCCTTAATACCTTAAACCCCTACTCCAAACCCTTACCTTAAGAGTTTTATATAGCACTTGCCCTCAGGTAGTGTTTGATATAAAAAATTAACTAGGCTACAACCTATCAAAAGTAGAAGTGGCAATAACAACACTCTTTTTTATTATCAGCAGCAGTACAACGATAACTTCAAACTGTCCCATTAAAGTGAGGACCCACTCAATTGTTAGTTGGTCTTTCTAATAAATGACCCAAGAAATAAGGAGTGTACGGTAAGGGCGTGTTTGGTTGTGTACAATTGTAGGGAGGTAGTTGTTAAAACACCCATAATCAATATTTGCAGATAGACACACAATTCTAATGTTCAAACCGATCATTGGTTCTGATTGCATAGAATCAGCATTTGTGACTCCGGTTACATGTACCCCAAATTAGTTCGCCATCTACTTCAAAATAAGGAATTGAAATTGCAAAATGTGAAAAATAATTAATGGTAAAGATTGATTTTGCGAAGTCCCATAGGCTTATTGCTTTTCTAGATAAAAAAAAAAAAAAAAAAAAATTCAGTCTCTTATTGTCGTTTAACGACACGTGGTGCAACAATTTTCTCTTGCACACTTTATATAATGTGAATTGCAATCATTTTTAATCATAGTTTTGGTCGGGATATAGCGTTATTTTTAAACTAAATAAATCTGAAAAATGATTAATGTATCTCAACTACTTGAGGTAAACCAAACACACCCATATATGGAAAACCCCATTAGCTCTTAAATAACTGAGTTGACAAATCAAACAATAACATTTGAGGAAGAGCTAGATATATATATATTCATCAATAACAAACAGATCTGAAAAATGATTATTTGGAATTTGGTTAAACCAAACACACCCTAATTTAGAATCCCAGTAGCACTTAAGTAACTGAGTTTGTCAAACCAAACAACAACATTTGAGAAAGAGATAGATAGATGAAAAAAGCTAATTAAATTAGTAGACAGAAAATAAAAAAGTTTATGTCGATTTCGACACAAGCAAAATCGACGGGCCAAAATGATTTTGTGGGGGTATGCCTGAACTTGTGGGACCCGCGTGAAATCACTTTAAGTCGTGGATTTCGTTCCGTCGAAAATCAACAAGAGCTTTTTTCTTTCTATAATAGACCTATAAATGGGTTAAGATTACCACTTAACGTACTAGTTTATGAAACATGTCAATTTTTTTAACCCTAATCCTATCCTTTTAGCATTTTTCTATATAAAAAAGTTAAACGGGTCAGCGTCAACCTTAATCCTAATAGGATTGAAGGGGTAAGAGGTCAGAAAATCCCAATCCTAACACTATCCGTTTAGCTGATGAATAGACTTATTAGAGTAAGGTCTGGTTAGGGTAGGATAGGGTCACAGGTGATTTTACATTTTACCAGCTCTAGTCTATATAGACCATATTCAATAGAGATAACTGATGATGAGTTAAGTACGTACTTAAATGATAACTACTGCATGCAAGTTTGCAACCAAACACACCCTAACTGAAATTGTTTACACCTACCTACCACCACCCCAAAGGGCTCAAACTATGGGAAAGAAACAAAGAACAATAAACAGGGAACTACCCCCTTGTGGCTCATAATAGAAATTAAACACTAGTTACAGCTAAATTACACATGTGCATGGGTGGACTATTAGGTTTTGTAGAGTTAGCTAGCTTTCTCTCTCACTACTTTTATATCAAAATTTTCTCTCTCTAGCTTCTACCACCCTTATATATATCTATATTTGCAATGCAACTCCTTTCATGTTCATCTTCCAACTTACTCATCTTGACAAGCATAGAGTCCTCATACATATACACACATAAGGAGAAACATGGCTCCCTCTGCTACATCATCTCCCTGCATTGCTAGTACTCATGAAGCCATAGGTCGAACCCTAATGGTCGGTTCGACCGGGTTCATTGGCCGGTTCATCGCCGAAGCTAGCCTCGACTGTGGTCGACCGACATATCTCCTAGCTCGGTCGGGTTCGATGTATCCATCTAAGGCCAAAACCATTAAAACCCTCCAAGATAGAGGTGCCATCATCATAAACGTAAGTTTTACATTACATCATCTCTTTCTCTCTCTAAAACTCTCTCCTAATTAAGTTAGTAATTTATTGGGTTTGATTTTGATTCAGGGTTCAATCAATGATCAAGAATTCATGGAGAAATTACTAAAGGATTACAAGATAGAGGTGGTGATATCAGCTGTTGGTGGAGAGAACATCTTAGACCAGCTCACCCTTATTAACGCCATTAAAGCCGTTGGCACCATCAAGGTATATATGCATGCATCATGTATATAATTATACTGGAATACTATGAACTATATAGTGAATTAGCAGTGAATGACCTGATTGTTTAACCTACCTTTTCTATTTTGGGCCCCCGACCACTTTATTATGAACACACAATTTTATGTGCACTCCAAACTTCTTATGGTTACTTTGATATAACTTCCTAAAATTTTCAATATTAAAAACATCCCCCGGACTTTGGTAGAATGATGTTGACCAACTAAAAAAATGATCAGGCTAGGGTTAGTTTAAATCTTAAAATTAAGATGATTAGACTAACCTTCATTTTCTCGCAATGAACACACTTTGTAATGAAAGGGAAAGTTAAGAATTTAAAAGAAAAAATGAACATTAGTTTGGTATTTAGATTTTCAATTAATGCCCACCTAATTTTGTTCATGGTTTTCTCAGTGGAAGGGTGTATGTCTATTTTCTATTAATCAATCACGTACGTTTGACCAAACTCCATGGAGGTAGGTAGTTTTAATTTTGAAAGCGCTGATGCTACGCTTACTGCCTAGGTTATTTAGGAGAGTATTTACGTCAATTTGAGAATGATGCAAATTTCGAGATCGAAGTGTTTGATTATAACACTTAATCCTGAGATGACTAGGCAATAGGAATGACATAAGAAAAATACAATAAGTCTAGCATTTTCAAAATGCTAAGAGGCATTTGCCCTGTCCTGTCCCATAGATAGAGACGATCCACCGGCTTTAATGAAAATATTCTCATCAATATCATAGATTACAATTTAATTTTTGAATCGATTTTCGATGGGATTAAAAGTTTTAAAATGAGTTTATTTTTTGTAATAATAATCTCATACGGTGATGAGAACATTTTTACCAAAAATTAATAGTTTGATCGTCTCCATGTAACCCCACAAGATAAAATTAACTATGGGACAGATTGGACACATGCAAAATGGGAGGATTAAATAGTGTTCTCCTAGTGATACCGTTTTTAGGTAATGTTTTGAAATGTGGTGCTTCTTTTACAGAGGTTTTTGCCGTCAGAGTTTGGGCACGATATAGATAGAGCTGATCCGGTAGAGCCAGGGCTCACCATGTACAATGAGAAACGTAAAGTACGCCGTCTGATTGAGGAGTCCGGGATACCCTACACTTACATCTGTTGTAACTCGATCGCTGCTTGGCCTTACCATGACAATGCTCACCCTTCCGAGGTTCTCCCACCGTTGGATCAATTTCAGATCTACGGCGATGGCAGCATCAAAGGTATGATATAATTTAATATCATTAAGAATATAAATGTACTTATGTGTTAGCTAACTAGATGGAAACATAGCCGTTTCCGAGGTTCTCCCACCGTTGGATCAATTTCAGATCTACGGCGATGGCAGCATCAACGGTATGATATAATTTAATATCATTAAGAATATAAATGTACTTATGTGTTAGCTAACTAGATGGAAACATAGCCGTTGGATCATCCCTGCACATTCCTATTAGAGCAAATTGTCTTTACCCCCCAAATGCTAATTAGAAAATCACTTACCCCCCCAAATTTTTTAAAAAATCATTTTTCCCCCCACTGTTATCATTTCCGTCACTTGACCATCCATTTGGTCAAAAGTGACCCACGTGCATGTCATGTGACTCAAAAAAAGTCTAAAATACCCTCTCCTCTAACTAACCTAACCCAACTCAAGTTAAGTGATACATTAATGACGTGGCAGCATCCTAACGCGCGTGGGATGCACGGCCATGATTAGAACCAAGCTTTGTGACCATTGTCTCACAACGGTCACCCACTCCTCTTATGAAACCTCATTTCTTCTTTTGAAAACTCCATCTTCTTCTTCCATACTTCTCAAGTTCTAGATCTAACCACCATTAAAGCTCCATTAGAAGGTTTATTTTGTTAAAATTTTAAGAATGGGAGGGGAAAAAGCTTCGTTCCAGGTTAGTATCAAACCCTATTATTCAATCAAAGAACCCCAAACCATGGCCTTCTTCTCCCTGTTTCGATTTCTGAAAATGGGGGGGTAAGTGATTTTTGTTATTATCCAGTGGGGGGTAAGTGAAAATCGATAACAGGACTAGTCCGTGTTATAGATAATAAGTTCAAGCATAAAGTGGATAACGAATGACTTGCATGGTATGCAATCTGAACGTCCACGGAGTACAAAAGGTAAGACATAATAAGAGAAATGAGCTTAGCTAACATCAAACACAAACGAATGATTCGGTCCAGTAACCACCAGTTGGGTTGATCAGAAACCAAGTTTGCCGACCTATGGACAAACTGAAAGCAACACGAACTGAAATAAATAGATAAACTTAAGGCATCTCCTAGGTAAGCTTGAGTACTCCAGCAGATATTAAAACAACTTATTTGGTGCAGGAAACGGATGATTGCTTGATCATCTCCTTTAATTATTACATTGTAGAGCTGCAATTACTTAGCCCAAATATCCACAATGGCAGCCACACCTTCTCATATGTTTGCACCAAGCAAGGAAATGTCTTCACCTCATGCATACACCCAAATAATCACGCAGAGCAATATGAATACTAGCATTATGATTTCGTGTAATAAAACAAGCATCAAAGTTAAGTTTATAACAATTCATAGGTGGCGGGACCTAATTCCTACAACCAAATCAAACTGAATTTGATCACCATAGGGTAATAAATTTTTGAATTCAGGAACCAAAACAATCTTTATATATTTGTTGGACTAAAATTTGCAAAGATCATAGAATCATAGTGCTGCAACTGTAGACCAGATGATTAGGAAGTGATGTGGAGGGAGCCATTTGATTTCGGTGTGGTAGTTACATTTTTTCAACCGTAAGTTTCTGGGGGGGACACTAAAATCCAACGACTCCGTCCACTTCACTTACTGATCATGCAGTCTACAGTTAGCTTTTGCCTCAAGCTATGGTGTGAGGTAGCGCTACTCAAGATCATATACGACTTACAGTTTTTTGTACTCGGTGGCGGTGACATTGCCATTGGAGGAGGTCGTGCTAGAGGAGATGGAGGTGGTGCTGGATTCACCCAGGATTCAAAGAAAGGATCTATCTGATATCTAATATTACAACTTAGATACAGAACTCTTCCACCTTTGCTCCCATAGCAACAATCTGCAGATGTGCAATGGCATCTCGGAGGCACCTATTGCAATTACTTAATGATCTATCTGAAGTGCACTGTACTAGACCATATATCTTTTAAAAGATAGTAAAATTTGCTTCTCCAGTAGCAAAGGTAGAAGAGATAAGGTAGAGGTTAACCTAATACATACTGTTAGTAGTGTAGTTACCTCCATAATCGATGTGATAAGTATATATTGCGGGTTGTGCAGTGTGGTACTAACGCCATAGTAGTGTATGATCAGTATGGTGCGAAGAAATAACATGAGCAGATTAAAGGAACTCATCTTATGTAAACCTAGGGACAATCAACAGAGTCGTGTCCTTCCCTGGTACAAGCTTGGCATGAAACCTATTTCAAAATAATAAAAAAATTCACTAAAAGATTTCGATTTTCACTTACACCCCACTGGATAATAACAAAAATCACTTACCCCCCCATTTTCAGAAATCGAAACAGGGAGAAGAAGGCCATAGTTTGGGGTTCTTTGATTGCATAATAGGGTTTGATACTAATCTGGAACGAAGTTTTTTCCCCTCCCATTCTTAAAATTTTAACAAATTAAACCTTCTAATGAAGCTTTAATGGTAGTTAGATCTAGAACTTGAGAAGTATGGAAGAAGAAGATAGAGTTTTCAAAAGAAGAAATGAGGTTTCATAAGAGGAGTGGGTGACCGTTGTGAGACAATGGTCACAAAGCTTGGTTCTAATCATGGCCGTGCATCCCACGCGCGTTAGGATGCTTCCATGTCATTAATGTATCACTTAACTTGGGTTGGGTTAGGTTAGTTAGAGGAGAGGGTATTTTAGACTTTTTTGAGTCACATGACATGCACGTGGGTCACTTTTGACCAAATGGATGGTCAAGTGACGGAAATGATAACAGTGGGGGAAAAGTGATTTTTTAAAAAATTTGGGGGGTAAGTGATTTTCCAATTAGCATTTGGAGGGGTAAAGACAATTTGCTCTTCCTATTAAACCCTTTATATATCTAATTGGTAAAACTGAAATTAGGGTACGACTTACCCTGACATTTTAACTCAGGGTATGGTCAATTTCGATTTTACCAGGCCGAATCATCCACCCATGATAATACATGTTTGTTTAATCTGATTTACGTGAATCTTTAATTAAACTAAGTAAGTTTAAATTAATGAACTCGTATGAGTTGTACATTAAATAAGACCCTCCTCTCAAATTTAGCTTAAATCTTTAACTGAATATATATACTGATCACTTTAAACATCTGATTCTACTAAGAGGTAAAAGCATTCAAACAAGTAAAATTCACAAAAAATAGATTTAGAAGCTTAAAAAATAATAAGCACCACCTAAGAATTTAACCCGAGACCTTCGAATATTACAGTTTCACCAACTGCATTGTAGTTTTGTGTGACAATATTTACTTTGATTTTTTCATCGATGAAATCCATCGGTCGCAGTTTTGATTAACAATATATGTTTCACAGCTTATTTTGTAGCCGGAACAGACATCGGAAAATTCACAATGAAATCGATCGATGATAAGCGTACAATCAACAAATCCATTCATTTCCGACCATCCTCGAACTGCCTCAACATAAATGAGTTAGCATCTCTATGGGAGAAGAAGATCAAAAGGACTCTCCCTAGAATTACTATCACTGAAGAAGACTTACTTGCAGCTGCCAAAGGTTCATTTCCCCTCTGTTTTCTTTCATATCGTGTTTTAATAGGCAACACGATTTAATGCTTGCAACACTTTTAATGTTGAAAAACATAGTAAAAACTGTTATGATTTTTTACAACGTTTTCTAAAAGTGTGGGTTTTTACCTATTAAAAAAAGTTAGGGTTTTTTTTTTTTTTTTTTGCAACTTTTTATAAGTAATTGAGGTGGTAGAATGTAAGTAATGCATTTGAAAACATGTAAAAAGTAAATGCACGCTTCTTTTTATATAATAGTATAGATTTTATAATTTAACTGAACATTTAACGTGTTCTATTACTGGCAGAGAATTGTATTCCACAAAGTATCGTCGCATCGTTCACTCATGACATTTTCATTAAGGGTTGCCAAATTAATTATCCCATCGAAGGACCCTACGACATTGAAGTGAGCTCTCTATATCCCGATATCCCTTTCAGGACGGTCGGCGACTGCTTCGATGATTTTGTCGTCAAAATTATCGACCATCCTTTGGAGAACGTCGTCAAAATAGTCGACAAACAGGTGGCTGATGATGGAATTACGACGTCGAATCCAATGGTAGATGTACGGCCAATCACAGCAACATGTGCTTGATGATCGAGTGATCCGAAAAGATGGATTTTACGGTGAACTCTCCGGCCGATAAATATTTGTTCAATGAACATATACGGATTAGTTTGTCTACGTTTGTTTTGTGTTCTATATATATGAATCTTATTAAGTGGGAAAATTATTAAGTCATTTGAGATTATGATCGTCTTTTTTAGGTTAAGAAGATTATAATAAAAAAGATGTACCAAATAAATTCGATAACTTTTGGATCGATTGCTTATTATATCACATTTTTAATTACAAGTGATATAGTCTCATAATTGTTCATGTCTTTTTAGGGTCGAGTTAGGGTTGTGCAGTTATCCACTCCACATTTGGCTACCCAGCGTTTACCGACTGGTACACCAAAGGTGCGTCCTTCCCCAGGCCTCTCGTACTAGGGAAAGGTCTTCTCAATCCTCTAATGCCCACATAGGATATGGAGACGCACCTTCCCCGGGCCTCTCGTACTAGGGAAAGGTCTTCTCAATCCTCTAATGCCCACATAGGATATGGACCGAACTTTCTCACGACGTTCTGAACCACTTGGTTTCCATTTCGGTTGTAGGTGTAACCAGCACGCTATTAGGGATATGGCAGAAAAAGACAAAAAAAAGCTCCAGCTCCAGCTCCAGCGGTCAAGTTGCTAGTACTATCATCTCCATTATGATTCAGAATTTCAGATATTTCTCCAAGCTCGAAAATAGACTGCATCTAACACAATAATATTGAGACTGAGCTGCTTGCTGGGAATCAGTTTTAAAATCTCCATTGAAAACATTAGAGGAAAACAGGGGATAGAATTATTGAGTGTGGTACAAACAGTTTTACGTGTAGAAGATTTTGGCAACTATTAAGATTAGAACAGGCCAGACCTTGAATGACACTTTTGTTGACATCATTCTTGAAGTCTAGTATTTACAAGTGATTGATTAGAGAGAGAAACTGCATTTATCCACATCTCAGCCTAATGCTTGCTTTTCAAACATAACAAAAACAGGCAACAGTTAAAGGTCACAAATCGCAGAACAGCAGCTCTCATTGAAAGCTTTTATGGTTATGATGAAATCATGTACAATGCACGCTTGAGGCTCCTGTCCAACTTGACCTTTCTTTGGTAAAAGATTTAACTGAATCAGTAGTGTTAGAACCTATACATCATATACAGACATTCGCTCTTCAATATTGAATCGGCAGACCGGGCATTTCTTACACTTGTTGGCGCAGGTACTGTAAATAAAACATTTAGATCTTAAAATTCAATAACACAGAAGAAAAAGCTGAGCTACTTACAGTTTACAAATACAAGAGTATCAGTGTAATATCAATGAATGTATTAAATATGAATATACCTGCAAAGGCTGCGATGCTTGCACGGGATCAGGACCACATTTATATCTGCCACGAAGCATATCCTGCATAACACCTTTTCCTGACCATCCCCATGAAGAAAAGGTGTAAGCACAATCAATGGAGGGATCCAAACTGAACAAGAAACGGAATGGAAAAAACCCCTCGCATGTACAAATAATTTCAAAATATGCAAGGCGAGCACCACCTGATATCATATCAAGCCTTACAAGTTGTTTTTTACTCGAAAACCCGTAATAGGTAGTTATATTTCACTTGACAACCTCCCAATAGTAAGCAAATGTGAAAAATATGGGGGATAGAATCAATATAAATTCTTTTCAACACTTGTCATCTTTTGATACAAACCCTTGGGTAGAAGAAACTGGCTTGCAAGGGAAGGGGGCCCAATAGTTTATATTCCCAATTTCCCACTGCTAGTCCCATGCCTAGCCCATGTCTTTTCCGGGCTTCGGTTATTGTACTTTTATTTCTCCAAGTTATCTTTTAACCTATATGTTTATAATTCCCACATCGGCTAGGTATTGTACTTTATTGTACCCTAAACAAACTTGGTCACTATATGACGAATTATGGAGGATTAACAGTAATCACATATCCTTAATGCTTTTAAGAATTATTTCATAGTTTCCAACTCATAACGAAGAATGTTGTACTCCTAGGATCATATGATTCTAATCACCTATATGATGAATTATGTAGGTTACAGTAATCAGAAATCCTTAATGCTTTTACTATTTCATAGTTTCCAACTCATAATGAAGAATTTTTCAATGATAAAATCTTATGATTTATATCCTGCTTGTTATGACTTCTCATATAATTTATCTTTATAACTCTGCCTCTAACAACACTGAGACATGCTAAATTAAAGTCTAATTTTATTTTTTATATTCATGAGGAATGGTTTTAGTGTCAATAGTTAATGAACTTAACACATACTATACTTGTGTTTTCAGCCAAACGATAAATTATTCTAAAAGCATGATTTTTGGCAACAATATAACAAATAGAACAAATGCTCACAACACTAATAGGGAAACCAATCAAAGTTGTGAAAATTACATTTTGAAGTCTCTCGTACTCCTGCTGGCTATATTTTGTGATTTCTGCTTGCTCACCTAGAGCAGCTTGCAGTCTCCAAACCTGAAACAACAGGATATGATGACATGAATATGGAAAAAAATAGCGAAAACCTATGTAACATGGATGTAGACGGGTATCAGCATGACAGCATCTGACATAGTTAGAAGGGTCAGACATAGCAATTACCACAAGTCCAATATGTCATTACATTTATAATACTCCATAGTTGGAAGATACTTTTCTAGAATAATTTAACTCACAATATGCATATAATATAGAAAGAATATATTCACATAAGCTTGAATGTACTAAAGCATATAAACCATATATAAATAATTTCCTGAAGCAAACTATTTGAATTAGTTAAAGATTTTTAAAATGTTGGTCTCTCTGTGTGATGACATAGAATGGTACTGCCCCTACACAGCAAATTTTTAATAAATGGAGTGTCCTTGCTACATAGGCCTAAACAAGGCCAGTGTTATTAGGTGGCTAGTAAATGGCTAATGTGGAACGAATTGTTGGTCAATGAAAGTCAATTAACATTTGACCTAAAGAGAATAGAGTCCACTAAGGGGTCACCATCCTTGGTCAAACTAATAAAAATTGGGTCTCAAAAGTTGTTAACTGGTTTGGTGCTCCTCCTCTCCCCACTACTGGTTAACAAGTCCTCTTTGTTCGACTCTACCACTCTGAGCACCTCCACCACAATTTGGAAGACATAGAGATGGTGGGAAAGAAGCACCACTAATGGAGTTTTTCACAAAATGAAAAGGCATTGGATCATCCAAACCTCTCAAAAGAATAAAAAAACCCAAGTCCAGACACCATGTGACCTATGTTTTTTAATTCAAATATTGGATTTTGGAGTTTTAAAAATCGCACTGGGTTTGGATCTGCAAGTCCGAACACCACATGATGGAGTTCGGCCACCTGAGTCCGAACATCACCACATGTTGTTCGAACTAACAGGTCCGAACCATAGGTTGTTGCCATCGTCTTCTCTCATCCTCAATTTCCACTGACTTAGTTATTTTATTAGTCTACTATTGAGACGCTTATATTATTATTTCATAAAAATCATTACATGTCTAAATTTTCAATACATTTGTTGTAGACACTTTCAAATTTTTCTCACTTCTTGAACTGTTTTAGACTTCTGTACGCTACTGCCACCCTTGAATCCTCGTCTATTAATGTTTCCAATGCCTTAAACAATTCACCTATCTATTCAATTGTGCTTTCCTCGGTTATTTATCTGTTTAATCTTTATAATGTTACTTCTAGTTTGTTTTGTACTAACATATACTAGAATAATATTCTAGATTAAACCTAAATTCAACCCCACTCTAAAACAAATAGAACACGAAAAAAGGAAAAAAAGAAAAAAGAAAAAAAAAAGAATAGAAAAAGAAAATCAATTATCTGTTTCAGACCTGTGAGTCGGAATCATACAAGAGTCTGCTCGATCACCACTGTACGAACATACTCTTCTATGGTTCGGACCCCCAGAGCTCATCAAATAACCCCCAAAGAATCTAAGAACCACTTCATTCTATGTTCAATCAATACACCAGGGGATTGATTAAAAAAATCACTAAATGAGATTTCCATTCATAAAAATCTCAAATAAAAACCTTAAAAACGAAAAAGCTCCTCTCACAAGTTAGGGTTTGTAGGTTCGATGGGTTAGGACTTTGCTCAAACCCTTTCAACTAATTTCCTTTGTTTGTTTTGTCAAATTTTTTATACGAAAGTTTTTAATTAGTCAAATTTGACTAATTTTTGGAACCCCTTAACAGCACCCTTATCCATTTTCTACAATTTTTTAGAACCCCTTAACTTGTTCCCCCCTTAGCCATTTACTATCCACCTAATAACACCAGCCCTAAACAAATGTAACATAAAGTGATAAAGAAACAGTAAAAGACAATAGGCTGCACCTCCTCTGCAAGATCCTTTTTAGGCATTTTCTTCACTATATCAGGTGGATACCTGCAAAAAGTGTTATACCTGCAGTCCGTTGTACCCATACAAAAATTAGCAAATAGAAATAGCTGTGAAAACCTCCAAAACACTTGCTATGAACCACACAAAAACCCTAACTGAAGCATAACAAGGGAAATACTACGACATATCATTGTAGAAAAACTTAAGATATTGAACAAGACAGCGAGAAAACTGAATGAAAAAACATCCAGTTGGATGCTGACCACAATCTCATGATATAATATTATAGATCTTTTTTTTGTCACTTCCTTATATTCTTTTGATTTGTTGTATTCCATTTCTGCCCCCACGTAAATGACTTCCCTTATGTTACTTGAAACCATGATGGAGATCAATCGATGAGGCTAGGTGAGAAAAACTATTGACAGAGATCTTGGCTGAGTGAAGTTCAATGAGATCGACAGAGATCTTGACAGCAAGTGCAGAGACATGAAACCATGATGGAGATAAATCGATGCTTTAGACTTCGGACAGAAATGCTTTTGAAAATTTCTCATCACCATTAAAGTTCAGTCATGAATAGCATAGTTTGTTGAATATTACGTGCCAGCTTTTTTTTATTTCCCGTGTCATAAATCAACACAATTTTGCTAATCTTAATAGCATTTTCCAAAGAAAAGAAATACATGACACGCTAAAACACAGTTATATAAATGCATAGTAGTAAGTGAAGATACAAAAACTCACCCCGCAGTCCCATGCTGGTAAAGTCGGGAATGCTCCTCTCGACTTCCTTCATCAATTGACCACCAGCCCAGCAGCCTGATATTAGGCATTTGTCAAAATGCAACAGAAACTTATGAGACAGTTTTTACATCGTGTCCAGTGACAATATTAGTTTAAATAAGCAGTTATATTGTTTATTCAAGTTCTGCATCTGATGGAAGTTATGAGACCATACCTTGAACCACGATGCAAGAAGCCAAAGCAATCACGAGCCCTTGAAGAGATGGTGAGATATCTTGTTGTACCAGCTCCAGTACGTAGTAAAAGAACAATTCTCTCCACTAATCTCAAAATTGCAAACAAGACTCCAGCACCTTGCAGTAGGAAAAGTGGAGAGAAAAGAACTGGAAGTGGGATATGCCTAGCACCAGGTGGTGTTCCCTGAAATTTAAAACAAATAAAGATGACTAATAAAGCTTCATAAGACATCTCTAACAGAATCTAAACTTACACGTGGAAAAAAGAACTGTATTCTCAAAGCCTGCCATACCTCTAAATGCATGAAAAGCAGGACTTGAAATCCAATTAATGGAATTTTCATAATATGGCCACCAATGTCCTGAAGGCTACAAATTCTGTCCTGGTACTGATCCTCCTCCGAAGAAACTACTAAACCACTGTTCCAGTCAAGATATCTAATAGTTGTAGAGGAAGAACTGGCTTCTCTATTGTGAGTATGTCTATGAATCATCGGATTAGACCACTTTGTGCAAACGAGGAAGGCAAAGCATTCTGCAATGCTGTAGGAGAAAATGAAGTTAACAAGCAACACTGAAATGGATATAACCACGAAAAACTGACAGTCGGGAAATAAAGAGTACCCGAAATTTATAAATAAATCCCACCAACCTAGGGCACCTACATCACCTGCATCATAGTAAGAAAGTTAGAAAGATACGCATAGCAAATCATATCAAACTATATATTTTCACATGGAAAATGCAAATAGTGTACTTGACTTCTATTAAAATTTCAAATAAACATCTTACTTCAATTACAATAGAAATGCCAACTACGTTGGTGTATTTGCTGTATTTCATCCACATACAATATGAGAATTATATTGTGCTACCATGACATATATTGTTATCCAGAAAATGTGCATCGAACATATTTTTACTAAAACATAAATAGTGCTAATAAACCATATAATACAGAATTAAGTAAAATGACATATGCATCCAGAACTGCATAGAAGTTCAAGCATGAACATGTTCAAATACTTTGCTATTAAGTTACTGATGTTCTTGAAATACCATGTTCTGCATGTGAGCATATGAATGAATGCACACATACAGCCAAGAAATGTAATACCAACATGCTACTTAATGCTTTATACCTTGTACTTGAGCCAATGAGTAAGTAGTGACTTAGAATCCATGTATATGCTATATTTCTTAATTCTAAACTGAAGAGCAGATGACACTGCAATTTTGATGGTTCAGAGATTTCATGCTCATGTCGTGAGTTTACAAGAAAGAACTACTTTCGAAACAAGCAGCCTCTTGGACTCGAGGCATTTTTGAAAATATGTTGTTGTGTGCCTTTACATTGGATAGTGTTGAACATGTTAACATATCCAAGAGGTCTCTCGAGTATTGAGCTTTGGATGGTGAGAAGAGGTATGGAGACCATGCTTGCTTGTTATAATAAATGATTTGTGTAATCCGTTTAGGATTGCAATCTTGAGGAAACCAATAGTTGTTGATTGTCCAACTAGGCAACTATGCTCATGTGAAGACCTAATTAGGCCGAACTAATGATGGAGTTTGATTTTGAAAAAGATCACCGAGAAAGAACAGAAATGAAAATCTATGATCTTTTCATCAAATCTGTTCACTTCGCCTCCGAGAAAGGAAGTAGACCTACCAGGAAAGATGGAACATCATGTACTCAGGGGCCGGGACAAAACACATTATACATCATTACAAGTTAAGGTAATCCTACAACTTATGGTAATCCATATGAATCACAAGACACTAGAAATACTTTGCAAATCCAAGAAGTGAAAGATTAAGAAGTGCAGTGATTCACTAAAACTATGAAAGCAAAAACTTGAAATAAGAAGAAATAACAGGAATAAATCACTACATGAAAAGACATATCATTCTCTATGGGAGATGGAGAAAAGAAATTACCACATAACTTAAGAAGGGTGAATGTCGTTCCAGCAACTAAGAAAACCATGGAGATAGCAACCCAAAAGTGCTAGAAAAGAAAGATGGCAGTATTAGTGTATGTGAAAGACACACACAAGAGTTTCATTAGGCATCTAAAAGACACATGAATATAACCCCAGAAGCCAGAAACATGCACACACACATACAGAAAGGTATGTATGCATGTGCACTCACATGAGAAACACAATATAAACCTTGAATTTCAGAAATACTTCCCTTTTTTATTGTCAAATTACTAGTACCAAACTATTAAGGTAACATCAGCATATGTCATGAAACCTATGTCCAAAACAGACTAGAGCAAACATGTGAGAATGTAAACCACTCTCGTGTGTTGAACTGATATATGCGATTATTCACAAAAAATTTTGGACTATGAAATAGTAAGCCATTAAGCCATGTATTTCAGTAACATGACTGTAGCCACATAGGTTGAGTCCCTATCTTGAGGTGAGTCTTGTGCGTTGCTGAGAGAAAAGGAAAATTTGGGAGTCCAACATAGGATGAGTCCATATCTCATTATAAATACGAATTTCCGAAGTTAAATGCTGATATTACTTATTCATAATTTATTATTTCAAATTAACTTACTATAAAATAGTAATTACGATCTTTTATGACAGGTTAACTACAAACACTATATAAATAGAGTTTTAGATGCCATAAACAATACTTGGATCAAAGCCATAACCAAATAAATAGAATTACCGGAAGCATCTCCCATATTGCATCATCATTCATGCCTTCTTCATCTCCCGGCATCAGAGCCCTACACATCCTGGATAAAAGAAAAAGTGTTTACTGAGGCTAAAGAATTATTAGAATTGATTGACCACGATAACATTTTTTTGATGAAATTGACCACGATAACATGAATCCCTACTATAATATTTTGAAGGTGTAAATTAACAACAGATTCATCTGGTTGATGTCCACTCTGAAATCCCATTAATTTAACCCACATTTCCAGTCACATCTATTGATTTTGAAAACAATTAAGATCTAGAATAATATCTGGGCATATTGACACACTTCAATATTATGAATCATGAGATTAGAGAGGATCATAAGGAATTTTTACACAGCTGAAGATGTACTGTTATCAGGGACACAACTGTTTTCATGAATCTCATGACTCATGATCAGTTGATGGCACCTTTTATTCAGTATTCTTATTGTCACCTGCCAATCCCTGCTTAGTATTTTTAAGTGTGAAGAAGAGAACTGTCATTCTGGTAAAATAAGGATCAACATTTGTTTATTATAAATTCAGGGGGTCAGTAAATTTAAAACCTAATTAGTTAATAAATAAAGAAATACCTGAAATTATCAATCAAAATTATCACTTCAAATGCCAACAAGGGAAGAAAAACGATCTTCAGGTTTAGAGCTGCAAAACCTTGAACTGTACAAGAAAAAGAAAACAGGTAGATTTACTAAGGTATGACAACTTGAGCAGTGACCTATAACAATAATATGCGCTTTCATATGCACAATAAATACATTTAAGGAAGTATGCACCAGCATTAAAGAGTACAAATAAATAATAAAAATTAAAAGAAAAAAATAATAATAAGCATCAATCAACCATCTATTGTGTTATCAAGGGTGTTATTAGTGCATGAATTTAGAAAGAATAACAGATCCCTGCAGATCAGATACATGTGGTTCCCCGAAAAAATTCAATACTATGTTTAACCCTCTAAATTGTTTGTCAAGGGTGTTGCGTGTGTACCATAGATGCTCTCCAGATACACACAAAGGAGCAGCTCAAATGCAATAAGCAATGGCGTCGCGACGACGGCATGACAAGGTGCCCACTGTCCAAGAAAAAGAAGAGCATAGTTCTCTAACATCACTTCATCATGCAACCAAAAATTACTTTTGTACAAAATTGCAACAATAAGTCATCATAAATTAAGCTTCAACGCACTATGGAATTATATCATACATTGCGATCATGTGGTATCGATGGAGCTGGTAAAGAGAATCTGCCTCGTGCAACAACTGCATGAAATAGCCAGAGTGGGGCAAAAACCATCCTGCATGGTTAAAACAAAACCAAATACACATTCAAAAAAAAAAAAAAACTTGTTCAAATAAACACAAGATTGCAGTCAACCATATCCTACTCTCACATAAAACTTTTATCGACAAGCTAAATACAAGCAATCAACTCGAATAAAAGACGAAGGAGGCTTACCAAATAATTTATTTCTCTTTTGGTTGCCAACATATAGCTAGTACAAGGATAAAACAGCATGTAAATAGTTGAGCCAAATCTTACAAATGACAACATAGATCTCTGTGCAAGTTTGTGCATGCATGTAGTTATTATATTAATGAATATCATGTGACAATCTTTTCTTGTGCTTCTACTGTCCTACTTGTCTTCATTTAAAATGACCGCCATAAAAATTGATTTTTTAATTAAAAACTGCTTTAAGATGAATACGTTACCACGAGTTTCACGACAATTAGAAAGCTGATTAATTGTTATCATCCTCAAATCAGTAAATACATTTACGCAAAAAAGGGCCTAAATTGTTCAAAACAGACATGCACCCACAATCTAGAAAACCCAAAATTTCACAAATTTTGGGCTTTTGCCTGACTAAAGTAAGATTTAGCAGATCCAAATAAATTAATTAAAAATTAATATAAGAAGAAGATGGAATTAATGTGTAAAAATTCTAGAATTTAATCTCAAATTGAGACATTAGAATTAGGAATCTATTAAAATTTTCTATTCCAAACCATCCCCACCCACAGCTTTCCATTTTTAAAACCAGGGACACCTTCATATAAGCAAACAAACAGAGTAGAATTAAGCAAATACAAATTAACAATCAAAAGTCACACAAATTCCCACAAGAGAGAGAATCTGGGGATTCAATTGAGATGAAAGGAAAAATAAGAAAAGAAAGAAAGATAAAATAATACTGACCACCAAGAGTAGGAGACGACATGATCAAGCTTAAGTACGAGTAAAAGCGTGAAAGAGAAGAGAAAGCTGTGGGCAGCAAGAGCCTGAGCAGATTTGGCGACTCTTCTCCAGCTCATCGTTTTCCTTTGAAGCATAACCGTAAAAAGAGAAAACCCCAAACAAAATCAAATTCCTTTTATCTATCTTCCGAATCCCTTTCTCTCTCTACAATCTCTGTTCAACTGAGTAACTTAGGGCTTATTAGGAGAAACGTAACAGTAAATTGAGTGAGGAATTGCAGAAAAACCGAAAACCAGATTGGAATTTTCGTGGGTGACATTAATGAGAGAGAAAAAGTTTAACCGAACCCCCGGCTTTTCTGACTTCGAATCCACGCCAAAAACAAATAAAAATCCAAACAAACGCTTTGGTTTTTATGACTTTATTATCCCCCTCCCCTCCGTTATAATTTCTCTATGGCAAAATTGTACTTCCACCCTGATATTTATGCTTACACTTTGTTTACACCTGTATGTGGGTCACCAGCTTATCTTTTATTAATATGATCTCCCCAATAAGGTATTATCCTCATAAAAATTCACATTATTTTAAAATTTTAATCTTACATAAAATTGATTGAAATTTTAATATTTTTAAACCATCTAAAGTTTTACAGTCTTTTTTCAACAGAATTTTGATGGTCTTTTAGAAGAATCTTATTTGATCATCCTAATAAAAAAACAACATTGTAGTCATTTTATATGGGTTCCATATTAAAGGGTGGGGTAAACAAGGTGTAAGAATAAGCAGTGTGTAGCAAAAATGATTGGTGAAGTAGAATTTTCCATAATTTAAGGGAGTTGTTATTCTTTGTGGTTGACTCCATTTTGGATGGAAAATTACCACAATTAAGGAAATGCCCAATTTAGACATTAGAGAATTTTGGATTTACTTTAAATTTTAGCTCTTAAACATGGTTCGCCGATTCGAGATTGGTAGTCGGATCAACTATGACCGATTATGAGTCAACCTAGCCGAATCGATTGATCCCATACAATCCCAACACGAACCCAAAAGAATATTTTTTAAAAAATAGCATTGAAATTTGTCCTAACAAGTAAAGCCAATTCCATTTATCCTAGTTGTGTCTAATTTGTCTTTAATTTTATTGTTGAGATGACTATAGCATTAAAATTTGAAAAAAAAAATTAAATTTGGGATGAGATTCATATCACGAGGGGAATGACCGTACAATTGTTATGCGGTACGTTCTCCCCATTTTAACTTTAAAGAATATGTATATCCTAAACTTCTTTTTTTGATTTTTTTTTTTTTGATAAATAACTTATTTTTTTGATTAACGATTGTAATAATTACAAAAGGAATGAAAAATCAATGGGGGTGTAGCTCATATGGTAGAGCGCTCGCTTCGCATGCGAGAGGCACGGGGTTCGATTCCCCGCACCTCCATTCAACCTTTTAATATTGTTATACCTCAAAATGGAATGGGTGACGTTTCTGGTTCCAAAATTTTGTCTGTTAGCAGAACAAGAAGAACCAAGCCCAAGGCAGGCCTGAACTGTACCGAAGATTAATGCTGGGCCTAGGAGTCCAAGCCCAATAAAGATTGAGCCCTAGTTAGGGGACACTCCAAAATTTTTTAAAATGGTTAGGGGGAGGGGAGATTTTGCTAGGGGAAGGGTTTTTGTTTTTCTCTTTTACATCCCACCAAAATTAACAACACCCCCACCATCAACCACCACCATCCTCACCACCTCCACCTAAACCATGAAAGAGAGAGAGAGAAAAGAGAGTGAGAGAGAAGGAAGAAAGAGATCGAAAGAGAACATAGAGATCAAAGCCAGAGTGAGAGATGAGAGAGAACATATAGAAGATAAAAATAAAAGTAGTGGTGGTAATGGTTGTTGTGGCAGTTTGGTGGTGGTGGGGTGTTGGGGTTTTTTGGATTTAGTTGTTTGAGAGAGGGGAGTTCCCCCTTAGAAAAAACGAAAATGTTTTTGTGACCGCTTCTAAATCTGTTTATTTTTACAGATTGAGGTGGCACTCTCAATCCACCATTTATTGTGATTTGTGTGGTTCTCACAACCAACTGTTTCACACAATGAGTAGTGGATTGAAAGTGTTACCTCAATCTGTATAAATATACAAATTTAGAGGCCGGTCTCAATAGCACTTCTATAGAAAAAATATGTACGAAGGGAATGTTCAAATTTAGGCGGCACAATTTTTGAGCATCCGTCCAAACCAAAGTGGTGCTCTCATAACAGTGGTCATATTATAAACATTTAGCAATGTTAGGGTGTATTTGGATTGCAATATTTTGTAACGACAGTGGAATAATTCTACAGCTTGGGCTCATGATTTGGTAGTGATTAGTGAGGTAGAGGAAGCCGTTTGATTTATATGTCGTTATATTATACTACTTTTTTTTTATTACCCACATTACACTACTTTCATTTCCCACAAATTTAAAAAGGCTTCTCTTCTTGAGTTTTTTCTTTCTTTTTTATGTCTCATCTCAGGGGTCTTTTGTTTTTGAGATAAATTTGACAAAAACTCCTACTTAGAATTTATCTCAAACCAACGTTTTCTTTTAGTCTAAAGCCATTGG
This sequence comes from Macleaya cordata, assembly GCA_002174775.1. Classification (NCBI taxonomy): domain Eukaryota; kingdom Viridiplantae; phylum Streptophyta; class Magnoliopsida; order Ranunculales; family Papaveraceae; genus Macleaya; species Macleaya cordata. The sequence goes on from MVGT01003194.1 coordinate 968,560, forward strand.
CAACCCTCTAAAGTTGTTTGCAATGCAACCCTCAATCCCTCAATCGGAAAAGGTTGCATAGCTACATAACACACTGCAACCCTCTTAAGAGAGTTGCCTTGTCAAGGGCGTTAGACTAAAAAAATTTTTTTGTTAGGCTAAATACTAAATATATTTTTTTAAATAGGAGTATATACAAATGTGAAGTCGACTTAAAATTAAAAACTCATCTTTTTTCGTGACTCCCCCTCATCTTTTTAGATAAAAACTCACATATAGTTCTCAATACCTCGTAAATAAATAAATAAGTTCTCAATACTTCGTAAATAAATAAATAAGTTCTCAATAAAAATTTAAAATTTTTGTTAAACACTTTAAAGTATGTAATTTTTAGTTGTAAGACCGTTTTTAAAACCCTAGATCATTACAAGATATCCGCCTCCTCCAAACAAGGAACAACTGCAAAATTGCTAGACAGAGGCATTCAATTGAAGTCTAGTGAGGCTAGCTAGGACCTGTATGTATTATGTTTTATGGTTGGGGAAGGAGGACAGAGTCGATGGCACAACCATTAAAAATCTTGAATTAAAAGAACTGGAGATGGGTAAGTTTGAAAAAGACACATTCCTTACTCATTGTGATAAAAAGGATTAGAGGGGAGGATAAGACATTCAAAACCAACAAAGCTCAAAGCTTTATTAAATTTTAGAATTCTAATTAAAACAACCACATTAGGGCAAAGAGAAATTCTTTATCAAGGTGGTGCTTATTTTTTTTTAAGTATTTGAATTTGACTTGTTTGAATACTATTTGTTTGAATGAATTGGATCTGATTATTTTAATTATTTACCTCGATCCAATTAGATTAAATAAGTGACTATTCAACTAAAAAATATATTTAAATTTGAGATGGAGGACCAATTGGACATTCAAACCAGACGAGTTGATTTAAAATATTTAAGTTCAAAGATCCTAAACGATACAAGATTATTATAAAATTCAGATTCAGATGCTTTAAAAAAATAAAACACCACCATAATAAAATTTTGAATTCCATCCAAAAAGTGATCGAAAAGGATATGGTGCAGTGGGCATTTACACATTTATCCAACCATTCACGATGAAGCGACTGTGTTGAGTTATTATGGTCCAACTCTCCTCTCTCTCTCTCCAAACATGAGGCTTTTTTTTTGTACATGAGAAGCTCAATCATTTTTTACATAATTTTGTAATCAACGGCTCTAAACGTGAAAGCAAGCATGGCAAACAAGTGATGGTAAACAAGTGTTTAGTGTTTATAAAAAGCTATGATTTTAAGATTTGTAATGTTTGTGTTTGATTGCATTTAATTTTCACGAAATTATGTTAGTTTTGCAGAAACAAGACAAATTCTGCTATTCTATAGAATTATAGGCCCACTCATTTAAAAGTGTAACAAATAGTTAATTTTTAATGTAAATAAATTTTTTTTAGCTACTCAAAAAATATAATTCTACGGAATTGGTGAAAATGAATCTATTTTCGATTAACTTCTAATTCAATCTAACTCGCCCGAGTTGCATCCTCCAACTAGGGAGTACAGGAAAATAACATTTTAGTATAAATTTGTGGAGGATATCTTCCCTAGGGAATAGAGTAGTAAAGGACAGCATCATTTTCCCTTTAATTGGGGTATCGTCTAGGGTAAAAACAAGGATCAGTAGTGTACAGCTGTAGTGGGTACAACAGTAGGACATGCTACGCCACACTATGTTATTGTTAGTCAAAAACAAGAGATGTTCCCCATCCCTGTATTCCTGTCTAGTGCCATTCTATGCATATCTATCCATGCGCATCGCCAAGCTGCCGTAGCCATTAAAGTCCATTCCTCTACACACATGGAGTACTCGCTGTTTAGTTTTTACATAGACCAATTTTTCTTTCTTTCTTTTCGCTTTTATTGTAGCTCTATCATTGCGGTAGGATCCATGTACATCACCTAAAGTCAGGCGCCACTAATCACAGATATCTTGTTTAAATCTCATTTGTATCGAATAAATTTAAATATACATTACTTTAAAATGTATATAGTGTGTACGGTATCTTATATGGAGATGACATTCAATGAAGATGTTCCCATCACCATACAAATTAACCTCTTTAAAAATCGATTCTAAAAAAAAACTTTTAACTAAATATTAAGCTTTTTGAAATCTGAACCACCGTTTTATTGTTAATTCACAACCAACTTTTGATGTGTTTAGAAATTTTAGATATATGTGATTTGTTACGTTAACAATCTATTTAATGTGATATTGTTTATGACGACAATCTCGAAATTATCTCTATACCCCCCAAATGTAGGTGTTAGTGGAGGGTAAGAAAAAATTCAGTGAAACATGCAAAGAAATTGAGAGGAAATATTCCACCCCTAGCATGTAACCATATAGCATAATTCCCTACAAACCAAACAGAAATTACATTTGCTAAGGTAATTGATCATAGCAGTGGCATCTACACCAAAAGAACTAACATCCAAAAACTGATAAAAAAAAAAAGAAGGAACTAAAATCCAAAAATGGCCCAAGCTTTTTTTTCTCCAGCTTTTATCTTGGATGCTTATTCCATCATGCCAGCCTCCGACCATCCCATCAAGGGGATTTTTTTTAGGGCATTTTTGGGTCATGAAAATAACTTTTATTTGTCATACACTTGAAACTCACTGAGTTGACTCAGAACTCAACAAAGCAAGATAAAAAAGGAAAATATATTAAATACAAATCTAACTTTAATTCCCATAAAATTGTGATCCAATAATTGATAAATTTACTTTCCCTCTTATTCTCCCCAAAAAAAAAATCAAATCAAATCAAATCAAATCCATTTAAATTACAAATTACATTGATCCATCTCTACATCATTTACTACTACTACATTAATGAACAGGAAAAAGAAAAAAGAAAAAAGAAATAAGTGCTTCCCATAAAAAGGAAAAACAGTTGGGCTTAGTAGTTGAGACTTTTAGAGTGTGATAAACAGCACACCACTCCACCACACAAACAACCTCTACAATTCTCTCTCTCTCTCTCCTCTTTCTCTCTAAAACCCTCACAAAAAAAGCTCAAGGTCGAGAGAGTGATCATCAGAGTAAGCCGTGTCACAATTAAGGGGTTTTTTTTTTGTGTCACTTAACATTGACACGTGATACGACGTGAGAATGTTGTTTCGTTTTGGGTGTTCGAGTGAGAAACCAAAGAAAGACGAATACACAGTAGTAGATTACAAATCAACCCCCCCTCTCTCTCTACTTTCTCTCTCTAGAATTTAACAAATTTTTTCTCTTTCACTGTCGCCTTGAAGAATCAAACAAACAATTAAAGAAGAGATTTGTTCAGATCCAAAAATAAATTATATATTAATAAAATATAAATTAAAAAATAGAATGGGGCAGGTGCTGACTCACTGATCCACAAACTCAGCGAGTCGTCTTTGAATAGTTAACTCGTTCTTCTTCTCCTTCTTCATGGTAGGGCACAACCGTGTTGAGAAAATCCGAGTCGTGACTCATCCCGATCGAACTCAAACAAGAACCCTTGTTGCATCAAATTCCCAATCACTGAAAATCCTGTTGGTGAGTTAACGGGTTGTAAGGCTAAACATTTGACGTCCTCAGCCGCGTCAATGAAGTAATTCGCCGTTGGTGGGGAAAAAACCGAGTTACCAACGAACTCGAAACTCAGTCTGGGTAGACTCAGTTTCTTCACATCCGTTACATTCACACAGAAATCGAAGCCCAAAGCTGGATCAGAAATTGTGGGTAACTTAACCCGCCGTTCAAATGCCTTTAAAATCTGAATGTAAGCAGGCTCTGCAAGGAAAGCCAGTGTAGTTCCGGAATCAATTACAGTACCGCCGTTACCTTCTCCGTCAAATTCCCAAACGGAAGGATTGATCCTTAATTTAATGCCGTCAACTTTAACGGATTGGATCCCAATGTAGTAAAATGTTGGAGAGAGAGGGTTTGCCAGTAATGGAGTGAAACTCATTTTGGGTTTTTTCTTGATGGAAGTTTCATGGCCTTTTCCGATCAAGAGGTAGCTTGTTGGAGGTGGAGAAATTGTGTAATCCATTAAACAGTAAGAAAATTTGTTCCCAAATTTCTTACCTACTTGGGTTGAGAAAGAAATGGGTCCTTGACCTAGACCCATTACGCCATGGGCACCATTAAAACTAGCACCAGAAACACTGTTACCGGAAATATTAAACCCACATCCAAAAGCTAGGTTTTCAAGCTTAGCATTTCTTCCTGAGCTAGTATGTAAAGTTGTTGTCTCTTTGGAGAAGAACCCACCAGTTTTTGACCCATCAGCATACGAGTATTGGTATCGGCAAGTACTGTGAAGCCGAGTTTTGTTACAATGGCGACCGATTCTAGGCGGGTGAGGAACGAGTCGACACGCTGGATCGTAACAGTGAAATGGGGAAAATGTAGTGGAAAGGCGAGGGAAAAATGAAGTTCCTGGTTGATGTCTAGAGCAGTTTCTGCAAGCAGAGCATTTTACCCAAACCAGATCGCTACCTGTATCGGCTATAAGGAGGATTTTTTGAGGCGGGGTTCCAACCCGAAATGAGACGAAATACTGACCCGAACCACTTGATGCACCAGAGATTACAGGTGCCCTTAACGTTTTTTTGCTGTGTAAAGCTGAGAATAGAATAGAGAGACGGTGAGAATCTGAAGCTAGGGCTTTTGAAGGAGATGGGGGAAATGGGTTTCTATGGTGTAATGGTAGCTTCAAGTATTCGACAGTGTCGTTGTTTTTGTTGTTGCTGTTTTCAGTAGTACTAATGCAGAGATCTGTGAAACAGAGGATGAAGACAGAGAGGAGAAAAAATTGTAAAAGAGAAACCACCATTGTTAAGAAGAAGAAGAAGAAGAAGAAGAAGAAGAAGAAGAAGAAGAAGCAGATGGGTTTGGCTTTAAGTGTGGTACTACTATATACGAATACTTAAGATCTTGTATAACATCGTATAAATATACGTTCTACTGTACGGTAGTACCTACTCTGCTGTAGAGTAATAACTTGGTTATTGCGCTTCGCTGTCAGAGTATAGTTTTGTTCACCTACTTTGATGGTGGGTGAGAAGATCCACATAATCCTTGCCATGCATTGTTAAACAATCAACTCAAAGCTTATTGACAATTTGAGATCTTGAAGGCTGAAATTGTGAGTTTGCTCACCTGCCTTACGAGTGGGTCAACAAAATCATATTATAGTTGGAGGGAACTCTCCCCGAAACTGACAATCATCTTTACAGCTCGATGTCCATATATATTATATAATGAGGAAGGAAAACTGGAGTGAATATCAGTAATATATGAGCCGTGTGTTTTGGTCCACCATTGATTAGTCAACGCAAATATTCAGCCTGATAAGACATTCTCAGTCAGTAGTCTATAATCTATTGAAAATTTTATGTTCAATCAATCACACTATCAAATCCTTTAGGATGTATGGTCACAATTAGCTGATCAAAACGGCTAATGCTGGAACCAACTGTAGGTTAGTATTATTTCTATAAGAGCAACTCTAGTGGTAAAAATGGATCCCTTAATTTTCTTGGGAGAGATTAAGAGATCCAACTGCTCTAGTGGATAATTCCTTAAAGGATAATACTAAACTTACACTAAAATCCTACATAATTTCCTACTGAAAGCTAATACGACGATAGAACTAGTTTTCACATACTCTTGTGATTCATATCTATCTCAAAGTGATATGCATCTACCGTAGACTGTGCCTTTGGTAGAAAATTCTGTAGGCTTTTCAATGTCTAGCAACACCATTCTTTAAAAGAGATTAAAAAATAGAAAGAAAAAAAATAGACCTAACAAAACATAAAGAGAAAATTTTGTTAGCTTTTTTTTTTAAGGAGAGAAAATAAGAATAGGAAGAGAAAACTAATTTTTTAATAAATAGTAATTAAAAAATAAAAAGTGGGGTTGAATGGATTTCTATTTCAATAGAAAAGGATCCATTTTTAGATGTTTAGAGACTCGACTAAGGAGAGGAATTCGTTGATCAACAAGTTAATTCCTCCCACTATATTTGCCCTAATTCTGAGCACCCAGTTGCATAGGTGCAACCGTGCAAATGCACCCTCTGCAATTCTAAGGGCGATGATAGAAAAAAAAAAAGGAAAAAATGGTGGACATGCATCATGTGGAGTTGTGCATTCGGCATGTTATGTTGAAGATGATGATTAGTTAATTATTAGAGAAGGGGGAGATGAATGAAACGTGGAGAACAGAGAACAACGTAAAACATAAATTAAAGTCGGGTCTTGTTAACGTGTGCCCTAAGGGCACACGATAAGGATGTTTTTGAAGGGATTTTTTTGCAAGTTACAGATCTTCAAATCAGTTGAATTTTTGTAAGTATAATATTATCATTATTTATAAGATGTTCATAAAAAATCAGCTCAATCAAAGGCATATAACCCTCTAAACAAATTACTTTAAATGTCAGCCGTCCATTCATACTATTAAAGTCCAAATTAAGTGTTTGTGGTGTTAGAGGGTGCTAGAGGACTCCGATTGAGCTGATTTTTTTAGATATGATCCAAATAGTATAAATAACATACATATAAAAAAATCAGCCCATTTGGACAATATTAAAAAACTAAACAAAATACAAAACTAAAAAACTTAACTTGTGCCCTAAGGGCACAGGTTAACAAAATCCATTAAAGTCCTATCTTATGAAGTACTGTATGAACCAATGCTACAAGCACCCCGGATTTGCACACAAAATTGTACCTGAGGTCTAATTTGGGTCTAATTTGAGTCTAATTTGGTCTAACGTGGGTCTAATTTTGGTCTAATTTGAATAAAATAATCAGAGGTATTAGCAAAGGTGCAAATCCAAGGTGCTTGTAGCATTACCCCCCAACTCATTAGATTGTTTCACACATAAACATTTGCAGTTGGCATGTGCATCGCATATAATTATTGACAAAAATCCTTAAAAAAAGCTGTCATGGTTTATTTGGATGGAGATTTCAAGTAAGGATTTTGTAAGAACCAGAGATTTGGTAGAAAATGAGTTAAAAATCATGTTATTAATCTAACTAGTTTTTCATAAAATTTTTAGTTCCCATAAAATCCCTACTTAAAATCTCCTACCTAAACAAACTATAAAATAACTTTTAAGGGATTAGCCATTGCAAATGTGTACATGTATTATTTTTTTTATTCGAGTTTATTTTTTACGCTAGATTTTTATTGAAGAAGCGTACGGAAGCACTAGAAGAATAATTAATACCCCACTTTTTTTTTCTCTATTTACACTACATCTTTTACATCTATTGTTCTATTTATCACAACATGTGGTCTCATGATCAAGAGTTGATCAACAAAATAAAAAGATTATCGTCACAAAAATTAGTCTTTTTAATCATCTCCACACAACCCTATATGTAAGTATAATAAAACGTGAGTTGAAGTGGAACACTTAAAAAGGTTTAAGAATGAGGTACCTAGGTGTGTAGAAAATATAGAAATGTGTGTGGAAATATCCAACCCCATTTGCCCTTTAGTGATTTGCGACGCAATGATATCGCTACAATCGTAAATATTGAGCCAATTTAGAGCCTCATTAAAAGATAAAGATAATTTTAGGTGTGACAATAGACTATCAATACTTAGAGATGATAAAAAAAAAGGTCTAAAATACCCTCTTGAATGGGATGTATGAAGGCAAAAAATGACCATTGTAACACTGGAAATGTAACTTAAAGTTTGGTGACAACACATTTTTAAATCTTTTATTTGTCGCATTTTGTTTTTTGTTTTGTGTTTTTTTTCTCTTGGAAACTAAATAAAATTGCAATGTAATTATGATGAGGTTATGGGTTCAAAACTTTTAACTGCAATATGATACTGACAAGGGTTTTCTCCAATGACTAATACAATATCGTCGTTGAATTCAAAAGAGTTTACTTATTATCATTGTTGATTAATCCTTTGATGCCCACAAAATTAGTGACTTTTTTTTCGCTGTTTTTTTGCCCCTCTTCGCCCTTACTTAATTGGTGTTTTCTAAATTGTGTTTTTTTACGCTCTTCTCTTCCGTTTTTACTTGTACTTCGTAACCACTTATGTTATTGTAATTTGGGACTTGGGAGAAACATTTTCAAATGCTTGTGTCATATATATATGAGCCCCCCCCCCACACACACACACACACGCGCGCGCTTCGCGAGTGTGAGTTGGTTGTATGCGCGTGATGTCCAAATGCGCTACACACGTTCATTAAACTCGTGCGCGCTTCGCGTGCGACAAATTCAATTTGCCCCTTTGCGTGGGCCCACTGATGACAGTGTATATGTTGATGTTGATCTAGATGATGAGTAGATCATCTTTACTAAAAATCAATCTTTGGAGCAACTCCATGCCACCCTATTGGCAAGTGTAAATGAAGTGTAAATAAGTAAATTTTGTTAGGAGACATAGTTGGTATTTTAAAAAAGTTTAAAAAAAATGGACGGACGGATGGTGTGACAACTCTAGGCTGTCACGCTGTCGGCGCCCCCCCTTGTCTTTCTCTCTCTCCTCACTTGTCTCTTTCTCTCTCATACACTTTTGGGGCTGGCGCCCCTTAGCCAATTCAAATGGCTTAAGGGGCAGCCCCATTAAGTATAATAAAGATATATATAGGGAGGTTATTGCACCCCCTATTAGAACGCCTCCCTCCTGTGGGGCCATATGCAATGCATCCAAGGGCTGATTTTTTATGAGATGTTCTTCTCACTATATATTTCATCATATTAAAAAAATCAGTTCGTTCTAAAACTTCTGATCCTTTCAAATTAACCTTTGAAAATTAGTAATTATTTGAGGGGTTAAATAGTTACCAATTTTTTAAGAAGTAATTTGAGGGGGTTAAAAGTTTTAAAACGAACTGATTTTTTAATATGATGATATACATAGTGAGAAGAATATCTCATAAAAAAATTAGCCCCTAGATACAGTGCATGTGGGCTCCACATGAGGGGGCGTTCTAAGAGGGGTGCAATAACCTCCCTCATGTATATATATATATTTGTGGTTTAATAATTTATATGATTATCCTCTTCATAAATAAGCTTTTAAAACCAACTTTTTATGGTTGCCAAACGATTTAAATAGGCGAAAACAGTTAGAAATAAGCAGTAAGCAGTAAGCTAGCTTACCCACCCAAACATTTAATCCGCCATTCTCAAATCAAATCCCGTCAGATTTTATTAGTAATGAATTTAATAATAATTTATAGTCTCTGCACTGGTTTTGTGGTCCCATGGGGGGCGTCTCGTACGCAACAGTTTTATAATCCATACTACCTTTGGGGGCCCCACAAGGAAGGGTGGATGTTCTGTTTATGTCTACCTTCTCAAATCAAACGGTTGGGAAGTATCCATAAAACATCAATCAAGTTTGATGTATGATGTAGGAGTGAGGCCAAAAGTTTATACATCATTTGGTTTGTCCAATAGATCAATGCATTTACATGGCATCTAGTGGAGCCCAATAGATAGTATGTGTCAACTAATGGGTACCCAGGAACGAACCAAACCTGAACTATTTTCTCTAGTTCTAGTTTCACATATTTCAGTACTGGAACGAAACCTGGAAGACTCATATATAATTGTTACGATTATAGCAGTTCGAGCTCTGGGTACTTTGATATCCAACAACTGTAAATGGAACCAAACTGATAAAGAATCGAAACTGGCTTGTAAATGTTGATTGCTTCTTTGGTTTTGGGATTTGAGATTTTGACAAAACCATTTCACAGAAAACCCTAATCATTGATTTCATTAGACAATCATAAATCGGTTTCTTCCTTTAGGACGGTGCTAGGGTGACACCACCATTCATTGTTAATAGCCTTTTTGGCCTAATATAAGGTTTAAAGCCCACTCTAAGGGCTGATATTTTATTTTATAAGTTTGTTCTCTTTATTATGTAGATCAAAAAAATCAACTCATTCTAAAATTTATAACCACATCAAAGTTGGACTATATTCTTAACCGTAAGTAAAATAAATAATATAAACGGTTAGTAATAGAGTCTAATTTTTTTTATCTAATTAGAGATATTATAATGAATTAATTTTTTGTGAGAATAATCTACATGGTCAAGAGAATATATGCTCGCAAAATATTGACACCAAATAGTGATATCAAGCTAGCACTGTCCATTCCTTAATATGACTTTTTTAATTAATGACATACATACCTGGCAACTAGTTAGGGTACCGTAGGGGGATTGGCTGGTCAAACTTATCAAACCCTATTTTATTAGTTTATGAAATTAGTCATATTTTCAAGTCCTATGTATAGGTAGTTGATATTTTTCTACATAAATTAAGAAAATAAGCCATAGTTAATCATAACCCTAACAAGTTTGATAAGTAATAAGTTAGAAATATTTAACTCTAATTTTGACTTGTTTAACTAATGGTCGAATTAAGATATGATTGGTAGATTCTGTCATATTTTGCAACCTCTAAACGTATGTTGTAATTAACAAATCTATTTATCAATTTTATAATAGTTCTAATTTTTTGTCAAAACCTAGTATCTTAAGATCCTAACTTAAAATTACCAAAATTTGATTATCTAAATTACATTTAGTTAGCAAAATAGAAACGAATTCTAAACAAAATCATTTTTTTTTTCAAGATTATGCTTCTAGTTTAGAGCAATGCTACTGCCTTACTTACTACCTAGGCTATTTAAGATGGTATTTGTATCAATTTTAAAATGACGCAAATCACGAAGGGTGTAAAAATCGGTGATGCTACACTTACTGCAAATTATACTGTAAAGGTTATTTAGGAGGGTATTTATGTCAATTGGAAAATGACGTAAATCACAAGAAATGTGAGATTATTTGAAAACTGTGGGATAACTTTTGCAGTAAGGTTTGCAGTTGCAGTAAATTTAGCATTTTCCTGTGAAAATATACAAGAACCATACAATAACAGGCAGTAAAAAAAATGCAGTAAGTCTCATTTCTGTTTAGTTTAGGTCAACAACTCAACATTAACCGACGAGCCATTCACGCCTCTATCAACGGGACCAGGGACAGAAAAACACAACAGCTTGAGTTCATTCTCAAGAGTCAAGACATACAGATACAACTTGACCCAGTTATGGTATGGGTCCACCACCATGTTATTATCTGATGAGGCTAGTTTGGCAGTCCTAAGAGTCACCCTAATGATGTGGTGCTTCAGTAAGCAGCGTACTATGATGTGTCAGTCTATTCAGCAGCTAACATACATATATAGTACTTCTATCTAAAAACAAAGATGATGATCTCAGTTGGGCCCACTGAATAGTGGTTCGTTATTTGATAGCATGTGGGTCCCATGTGATTGATACACTTGTCCTTATCATATAAGCTGTCACTGCATTATAGTTTATGATCCAAAATTATTATATAAAAAAAAATTCAAATAAAACAGGGCACATGTGGTCGGCACGTTGCAAAACATATATAGAGACTAGTGAGAGAAACAAGATTTAAATGCCTTTATAAGATAACCTTCAAATTAATAGATGTAAGTAGCAATCATAGGATTGGGTGTGCGTGATGTCAAATATTGTTATCTCAACGGCTTAGATTACTTGTTATGTGATCACTAAAAATAGAATTGGATGTATTGCATCAGATCAGATTTGATCACTATATAGACAAAGACAACCTTTCATGGCAGAAAATCAAGTGGGTGGCACGTGCGTACGTAGATCATGTTGGTTTATTAGACTAAAATCGTACTTAAGATGTTATTTTTTTGTTGACTTAAATTTTGAACTTTTTTTTGGTTTTGTACTTTCTTTTGATAAGCACTCCTTTGCATGTCTTAGTTATTAATCATATTCATTAGATTTGTTTTTCTTGCCACTTGATCATCATGTTTAGACCTAAATTAAGCACTTATTTGTGTCATCCCATGAGAGAGACGGACACTTAGCCGTCCAAGGGGAATTAGGGAAACATGGGTTATATTCGAAATTAAGGGCCCGTTTGGTTCGTGATTGAAAAACTTGTTTTCAAAAACTAATTTACACCTAAATTAACTACATTTTGTATCACATATAAAACTATTTTTTTGACTTTACTATAAAATCCTAAATGATTTCATTGAAAACAAAGAAAACAACATTTTTTTATTTTGTAAAATCATACATGATTTTATTGTAAATTCTAAAACAGTTTTAGATGTAGTACAACATGCATATTAGTTTAGGTGTAAATTAGTTTTTGAAAACATGTTTTTCAATCGCAAACCAAACGGGCCCTAAAGATTTTAGGATGGGTCAGATTTTTGGGTACGTTGTGAGGATTTACATGGTGAAGAGAATATTTTCACCAATAATCAACTTTTTGAGTTCATCTTCATACGACCGCACATATATGTAATCGATAAGTCATTTGAGGAAAAGGTGCTATTTGAACACTAAGACCTGGTAACACTGGACTGTGGGGCTCATATAGTTACACTTCAAGAGCTATTTTGGTTGAGGTTGTTCTCCTCACCATGTACATCATCTTCACAAAAAATTAGTTCATTCTAAAACTTTTAGCCCCATCAAAAATTTGACTCTTTTCCTCACTGTTCATTTCTCACTGTTAAATAATTTCAATCAACTTCCGATCAAATTTTAATGGAGTTAAAAGTTTTAGAATGGAAAGATGAGCAACCTTTTGAATGAATATTTTACGAGGTTATTCTACAATTACAAGTACCAACAAAGATACAAGAAAGGCGTCATTGGTATGTAGAGAACACCGACAACAAGTTTAGAAAAGAACCATTAGCTATGCAATAAAGATCCCAAAAATTGGGTGAATAAAACTGTAAAAAGTGTCAATGATGCAAATAAACATACACCAACGATGTAAAGAAGGAAAATAAATCACATATTTCTAATGCACTAGAAAATCAATCATCAACGATATATAAACTGCATGTACTTGAATATTCTTAGACTATCCACAACCCTCCAAAATATAACATCATAGTTTTGTGGTTAATTAAAATATAACATCATAGTTTTATGGTTAATTTTGCCACTTTTGTGGAGGGGTATCAAATCAAACCATTACCAAGGCAAGCGCCTTGGTTTAGTTGCTACCTTTTGGATAATTTTGGCAGTCATAAAGATTTATCTCTATTATATCTTTAGAGCAACAGTTTAAAATGCCAACATTTTTAAAATAAAATTTTATTTGCATTTTTTTCTTCTTTATTTATTTTTTATTTTTTTTATTTCTGTCTTAACACTGGAATTAATATTCTTAAGTGTGTTTTTAGGCAGAAATACTATCACCTTCAAGATAATAACGTAGTCTCTTCCACAGTTCCAACTAATGTAATGATACGTATACTCACATTTTTATTTTTATTGGTAAATTGAATAATATATATATACATATTTTTTCTTATGCTCCATAGTTGAATGCCGACCCTAAACCAAACCGCTGAGCCAACCACTCTTGGATGGGCCGGGGCTGTTAAGACGGGACTTTTCCAAATTTCTCAAAATAATTAAGGGGAGGGGTGATTTTACTAGGAGGAGGGTTCCCATTTTGCTCTTTTATAACCCACCAAAACAATTACACCTCACCACCCCACCGCAATAACCACCACCATGTTACCGCTACCACCACCACCTCTGTTTGACGAAGACAAAGATGAAGACCTCAAAGACAAGAGGGTTAAGGTTTGACGAAGATCTTTGAGAAAAGGATTGCATGGAGTTAGGGTTTTATAAAAGGTCCTAGGATTTGAGAATTAGGGTTTAACAGAGTTGTCCATCAAGAGGGTTTAGGGTTGGATTTGTTCAAATTTTCTTTTTTTGACAATACAGAGTTGAGAAGTTTTAAGAATTTCGCCAGGTTCCTGTGGAAACTATAATGATAGTAATGACAATTCGCTAGGTTCCTATCTTAACATGAGGTAGGTAGCAGATTCAAGTTTTAAATTCAACAAGTACTTGTCGAATCTTGTCTTCGTCTTCAACAGGTACCTATTGAAAAGCAAAGCGAATTATTTTTATTTTTCATGTTTTGTTTATAATCTATTTAGGCCGTGGCCGTAGTGAAGTGGTGGTTGTGGCGATGGTGAGATGTTGGGGTGTATTTAGTTATTTTGGAAAGGGAAATCCCCATAAAAAAACTACTAAAACGAGAGGAGGGTTGTTATTTGGGCTTTAGACTCAAAATTTGAGCGACCCCTAATAACCCCTGTCTTAATAAGCGAGATGTCACGGAGGAGTTCCCAAAAATGAGAATAATCCCACATCGGATGGAGAAGGGGTGATCTTGGGGTTAATATGGGTTTGGGTCAACTCCACCTAATGGGCTAGTCTTTTGGGTTGGAAGCCCAAACCCGTGACAAAGTGGTATCGGAGCAAACCTGACCCATTTCGATGTCACGCCAAGCGCCCAATCGGGTAGGCAGGGTGGCCCCACGATGTTACACCAAGCGCCCACACAAAAGGTTGTGTCCACAAAAAAAGGTAGTGGGTCCCCCAAAGGAGGATGGGGACGGGTAGGCAGGGTGGCTCGTCTGCAACGAGGGCGTTGCAGGATTCGGGTGGGAGAGAATGTCACGGAGGAGTTCCCAAAAATGGGAATAATCCCACATCGGATGGAGAAGGGGTGATCTTGGGGTTAATATGGGTTTGGGTCAACTCCACCTAATGAGCTAGTCTTTTGGGTTGGAAGCCCAAACCCGTGATAGAGAGCTGGGTGATACTAAGAGATGAAAGAAATGGAAACTGAGCCCAAACCCTAGGTTCATTAGAAGTTCCATTCCGTCCTTGGCCAATCCCCACCACACCAGTGCCTCAAAAAGCCGAGTATGAGCTCAGGTTGAGCCTGTTGAGCTCAGCTTGGGCTGGCCCATTGGTTTATTTAACATATTGAGAGCCCTGTTGGCCTACAGGGGTTTTCTTCAATTCTCCTTTTGGTTGCACTTGCAGGCATTCTTCATACCTAAGCGGCTAGAATGCCTATGCACGCCATGATACATGCATTGTCCGTCAGCATCTTGTAACGTCTACGACCGAATGCCCATTTTACCCAGCAACCCTTATTGTCGCCCCTTCGCTTCACGCGCGGATAACCCATGACACCGAAGCGTGCAATTGTGGCTGCCCAACAAAAGAGTGAAGGATGCCTACATCACAAATCAAGGTGGTCAATAACATGCATTCCGCCCCATGCATGAATGGGTGTGATGAACCAACACCTCACTTTAGGTTATATTCAAACACCGGCACCACTGATCTAACATCAACTATTCCATAAAATCTGAGTCACCACCTATACTCTAGCACAAATCATAGAGAATAGGAGTCTTTCTTGTTTGGGTGGGCCGTGGGTATATATAGTTCGTGATTCACTTGGCTAGCTCTTATCTCAATATTGGTAGATTTCAATTGGAGTGGCGAACTGTGATCACTATTTTTTGTTGTAATTTATTTATTTATCTCCGGACCACTTGTGCTTACGGGTGTCATGCAGCATATACATTTATGTCCTTGAGGTCATGCAGCACTAGGTTAACTGTCTTCACTCCATCTTTGTCGTCTCCGAGCTAGGTCAAGTTCGTGGTCACTCTGTCTTTCTATGACAACTTCATTGTGAGTGTCTAACACATCAATGCGCTGCGTACTAGCACATCGATGTCCTTGATATTGACATCTCTTTAGTGGATCAGGGCAGACAATCAATGGGTATCTATTGGACACGTGCGCAAACAAGAAAGACGTGGCTTAAAAATATGATCTCCAAGTGGCGTAGTTTTAGAAGCCCGCCACTAAGCAGCTAAGATAAAATTGATGTCGACATATTTTGTTGAGGGTCCGAATATGATCATCAGCTTGGGAACCATATGTGTATATATATAGCTAGGCTCAAACACCACATTCAATTTAGAATATTCCTTCAAATCATGCATGTGAGCTTCCACTGTAATATGAAGCTTTCACTCTCTGACTGGGCATCCCAGGGCCCACAACCCAAATAAGTCCAAGTAATTGGAGCAAGTAGTATTAATTTCCCAACAGAAAACAGAAAAGTACTATATTCAGTGTACCCAAAGACAAAACTTTATTTATTTTATTTTTTAAAAATAAATGGGAGTTACAAACCTATTAGAGCACCCGACTAATTTTTGGGAAATTGTAGCCTTCCATTCCCCACTACTGGGTAGACTTGGTAAAATGATCCGTGACCCGCCAATCCTATCTTAACCCGACCCACCAAATCCTACCCTAACTGTCCCGTTAGCTAAACAAGTAAGGGATAGAGTTGAGTATTTCTGACCCATTACTCCTTCAACGCTGTTACGGTTAGGGTCAAATCTGACCTGTTTCTTTGTTTTATATAGAAAAATGTCAAACTTGTCAGGATTAATTAGGATTTGAAAATTGACCCGCTTCGTAAACTAGTCAGGGTTAGGATTTGATAATATTGATCCGTCAACCCGCTTAACCCGACTAGGGTCGACCCTAACTCGACCCATTGCCTGATCTACTACCGGAGTAAAGTCTTATTGTTGGAGTATTCTTAAGGAGAGTTGAATTCATAACTTCCATGTTGTGAGGTAAGAGTTTAATTATTAGGCCAAATTGACTATTATATATATAGGAGGAGATCGAATGGCCCCTAGGTCAATCTTGTTCCCTTAATGAACGAATGAGATCTATTTTTTTTTTAAGGATTATCTCTTCACCATTTAAATCATTATATTAAAAACTCTGATCGTTCTAAGACTTTTAAAAGCACATTACATAATGATGATATATGACTGCAATATTGACATTTTAACTGGTGCCTACTTGATGTGCGTTAGTAATACATATGGACATATGCACGGGTTCTCTAAGTTTATATCCAATAAGTAAATTAATGTGATCAAATTACCAAATTAAATTAAAGGCGCCTGTGGCCAGAGGAATGATTGTGTTAAAAGAAATTTGGTCATCAAACAGCACTTAAAAGTACTTCCAATATATAGAAGTGCACCATTAGTTTGTATGTAAATGATGGCGACTGATAGAAAACAGTACAATAATAAGATAAAACGACTACTAGCTAGCCTACTGATTGCAGCTGTAGAGCTCTAGCTATTTCTACAGAATTTTTACACATACATTTTTACTAGTATTTTCATAGGCTCCAAAGTAGTTTAATAATTTGCATGCGCCATGTTACAAGGGGGTGTCTAAGAAAAAACAAAGATAAAACATATGGGTTTAAATTTTAAAAAAAGGAAGAAAAGAAGCAATTATTAAGAAAGAAAATAATCAAAAGGGTTTAGATGAAAGAAGAGAAAAATTGATGCATTTTTTTAAGGCTGATAGTGACATCTAAAAAAGTACAATGAAAATTAATGTCAAACATAGTCAAAGTTAGTGTTTTAAGTTAACTATAAAATAACAAATAATAATTTTCTGATAAAAAAAGAAAAAGAAAAAGAAAAAGAAAAAGAAAAAGATAAAGGCTATTAAATTTGGTCGAGCTTATTAAATAAATGAGTGTTTGACCTTTTATTCCCCACCTTGAAATCCAACCCTACCCCATCTTGAAACTCTAACCACCTCCAATGGTAAAGCAGAATTTTTGTTCGGCTATCTCTCGTCAAACATAGTTTTTTCGGTCATCGGAGGTCGTAAGCATGGAAGACGATGAGTTTTTCGAGATAAACCCATCACTGGAGGAGTTGTGCCTAAAAAAATACTTTTGGAGATTGGTTCCACTAACCTCCCAAAGAAGCTCAAACATATCATTTTCAGGTAATAGGATCAATTTTTGACATTTTTTTCAAGTATTTTCGAGTTTTCGATCGAACGAAAAAACCCCAAAATCGCGACATGTAACGCTCTGTAAGAGTCGAACAATTCGGAAATGTTTGGTTACAAGGATGTGAACAAAAGAGAAATGTTCGAGTAGGATAGTGTGAATATTCATTTTTGAAAAATTTTCAAAAAAAAGTAGCAACTATTGATGTTCACACTTGAGGGGTCAAACAATTCATAAATGTTCGACCCCTCAAGTATGAACATCAACAGTTGCTAATTTTTTTAAAATTTCACTTTTATTTTTATTTCTTTTTGGATGTTCTTGTTCGACTGAACCAGAGTGAATATGAACTCCGGATCTTTGATTTGGCTTTAAGAGCCCTTTAAAAACTACAAAAACAAAAGAAAATCTCGATGTACCTAGTTTGATCTTATAATCGGCTCATTGTTTCTTTTTTGTCCTCAACGGCATTGAACAAGTAGATGATCTTCTTTTTCACCTTATCTTCTTCAATCTTCAACTGATTTTTCATCTGGTTCTTTCTCTCTCTCTAGAAATCCTATAAAATGTTAGGGGTATTGAGACCGATCCAGATAAAAGTTTTGAGAATTTTGAGTTATTTTCTTTAAATTTTGGATTTGGCTAATGTGCTTTGACCAACCAAGTAGGATATCCCCAATAATTTCGTCGTATGCCCTTATCCAAATACAATAGACCTTATAAATCAGTTGCCCTTGTCCTCTTTTTTAGATGTCAATATCAGCCTCCTTTTTTTTTTTAAGTAAAACAAATCTCTCTTTTTTGTCATTTTTTTTGCTCAGTTCTACATGTTCCCAGCATTCTAACCACTTTACTTTTACACTCACTCAACCTTGCTCGTGTGGAGATAGTCCAATGGTTGAATTTTTTTTTTGTGACAATGATCATCTTATCACATCGATCAACATCAACCCATGGATCATCTCCATGTAAACCCACATGCCATTTGCTCCTTGTTTTTTGTTAGGGGTTTTGGCTTGATGTCCGCCCATATATGCTTCTTTTGTTTGATTGAATAAATTTCCTCTTTGAACATATAAACACATGTGCAAATGACTTGTACTAATTCTATTAATGCCAGACCCATTATATTCTTTACATGAACAATTCTTATACAACACTGAAAAATATCCATATTGTCATATTGCAGTTGATCTAGACTTGGCAATATCATCAATTATTCACACAAGAAGTCGCTTCTTGGGTCTCTTTTATCAACCCGAGGAAGTGAAAGCACTAGTTCAATGACCATGGACCTAACTATACATTACTACTTTTTAGGGTTTTATGCTCTCATTGTCACCCACCCTAGTTTGTCACACTGAAATTAACTTTTGTCATAGTTATCGTGTTACTACTGACCATGAAAACAACCCTAGAGCAACTTCCAAAAGATATTATAAGTACTACTACCTCAATTGTCAAACTACATGTCCTTCATATAATTATATTCATCACCCTTCCCAACATATATATACATATATATATATATATATATATATATATATATATATATATATATATATATATATATATATATGGCATATGGTTGAGACTAGTGTAAGGAAGGAAGGGCTAGGGCTTTTACTTTGGATAAGTATTAAGTGGTGAAAGCTATAACGGCATGTATAAATGGCAAAAGAAAGTATGTGGTAAGTTATGAAGTAAATAATTAAGGGTGGTGGTGGTGGTAGTGAGCAAGCTTTTGAGTGTGGATAGGACTATTACCCCCATTTTCACTTGAGTCATTGGAGTTATTGTTAGTTATGGCAAAGGGTGATTGGCTAGGGTTTTGAGGGCTCTCACTCTCACATACATAAACACACACTCTTTCTCTCTCTCTCTATTATGTAGGGGCACAATTAGTAAGTAAGACTTCGTTAACAAGATGATGGTAGCTAGAAAGTGACAGGTGGGTTTTAGAGAGAGAAAGTGAATGAGAGAGATTTTTTTGGCTCAATAAAAGCTGACCCGATAAGCACAACCCCATTGGAAGGAAGGAACTCAAAAAAAGAAGTGATCCAAGGCGAAACAAACAAAACATAAAAAAATAACTAGAGAGAGAGAAGAAAGTGAAGGTTTTAGGGATAGGGTTTGCTTTTCATAGAAAGCGACATCCAGTCGCCTAGTCAATGAAGCATGCCGCAGGCTCGACCAGAATGCTTCATTGGGTGAAATAATTGTCCTTCTTAGGGTTTATAGATATGAAATAGGTGGAACCAATTAAACCACCAAAATGTCAATTAATCTCACAGTATTTAGAAAACATAATCTACAATTCTACGTCACACACACTCTTTCTCTCACTCTAAAGTTTTTATTTCTGTTGCATTGGCATTGCGCTTAGACCAGTACATGGAAAGGTGGGTATGTTATGTAAATACACTGACCAATTAAAATGAAATAATGATTTGAGTTATATGGATCACAAAAACTAAATTTTTTTTATTTTTTTTATGGTTTAGGCATCCTGCTTCTTTGGATGAGAGATTTTAAGTAGGAATTTTGTGGGGACTAGAGATTTAGTAGAAAATTAGTAAGATTTAGAGCATTTCCAATGCAAAAGTCTTATAAAACAATGTCTTATCTACGTGGTATGTCTTATAAGATAATGTCTAATCTACGTGGCAACAAAATCTTCACAATAGACATTATTAAAAAAAATGCATCTCCAATGCAAATGTATTGGGATGACTTTTTAACTTATGTGGCGCTTAATTTTTAAACTTATTTTATTTAAAAAGTAACTAAAAGTTTTAGAGGGAAAAAAAATTAATGATGTGGAATAGACATTCATCTTCACAATGTCTAGAATAACTACCGCCACATCATCATCACATCCTTTCTTCACATTAGCATTGGAGAAAGTTTTTTTTAAAGAGAATGTCTATTTATCCAGCGTGGCAGTCTTATTTTACCACATTCACATTAGCATTGGAGATGCTCTTATAACATGATTTCTAACTAGTTTTCCATCAAATCCCTGGTCCCCACAAAATCCCTACTTACCATCCAAATAAGTTCAATTATCTGGGATTCTAATTTAACTCAGAGAACCATTTTCTTTGTGTGAGTTGAATTAGGGTTTTGGTTGGTTTCTAGTAATTGGATACTAAGTTAGAAACCCATTTTTCAAGTTCTAATGAGATTATGGGGAATGGGTTAATCCACCACCAATAAGGGTGTCAAATAAAGCACAATGAAGTGATGAAAGCGAGGAGTGTTAGGTTAACAGTAAACTAATAGTTGGAAGCTTTTTGAAGCCTGCACTCTTGTTTCAGAATAGTGATTAATCATGCTTTTTTTTTTCAGTACAATAAAAAAGGCTTTAGGCTACAGTTTTAAACTGTCGTCAAATACTCAAAACTGTGGTTAAATACTTTTTACAACAGTTTAAACTGTGGTTTAAAACCTTTTTTTTGTTTTTTTGTAATGATATTTGATCTGCTTCTAGAAGGGTTTTCCTCACAAATATTGTTTCATATGATTGGTAAATATTTTCATAGGGGTGTTCCCTTTATATTCAACATGAATAAGCTAACCCTTCCATACCTAAAATTAAGTTGGACACAAAGTTCAGTTTTTACCAAACAATTGTAATAACTAACTTCCATGTTCATTTTAAAATTTCGATTTTCTCTACTACATTCTTATTGAATTGACCTTAAAAAAAAAAGAAAAAGAAAATTGACCTTTTTCCAAACATCTTTTTATAATAGTGCATTACACAGTAGGCAGGTTACACCTGTACATAGGCAGGCGAGCTAGCTAGGCCCATGAATGATTAGGGTTATTGTTGCCATCTAAGCAGACACAGAAGCCTCCGACCCTAGAAACCACATCATTCCAAACTAGGCCTGAAGGCTAAACGACCATGGATTACTAAGCTCCTAAAATTATGATTCGGAGTTTTGAACTCAAGACCTCCTCCCTAAGATGGATGCACAACTGTTGAAACGAATAAATTAGTTAAGGCCCATGTGCTTTGTTGAAATGTCCCAATTAAACCCTAGTTTGTCAAAATCAATCCTTGATATATATATGATGAGTTGTTATATGGTGGTCAGGTCATGAATTGGGGACCACTTTTGTCTTCGAAGATTTTTTATGTGCCTTCTAGCTGTATATACATAATGTTGAACCTTAATCTGAAAATGAGTCTCAGTCATCTTGGGGTCTAATACACTTTGTCACATATATACCTTGCATTTGCTTATACTTAATTGGGGTCTACAACATATCTGGCTTCTTAATTGATTCTGCAGTATATATAAACGGATAATATCTACATGTATATATACACGATATTGATGAGGAGGAGAGAATGTTTTTCCCTTTTGATCATATTCTTTCCATGTCTACTTCTCTCTCTCTCTCTACTTTCTCTCTCTAGCTACTTCTCTCTCTCTCTCTCTTACTCTCTTTTAAGCAGGGCACTTCAAAATCTAAATAGGCAAGTTCATCGAATCCGTACAACATCGTCAGACTAGCTTTCTCTCAGACATCTCTTGTGGAATATAACGGGATTAAAAGTTAAGAAAGAGGGAGGGAGAGGGGAGGGTTGCTGTCAATCTTCACCTGCTCCCACGTGAAGTGGTACAATATCTCTCAAGTGTTCTCATATCCACTCACTTCCCACAATAACATCTATCGCACTCCATCCAACCATCCATCCATCACCCAAACACCACCCCCACCTCCTAAAAACAATAACCCTTTTACTCTAAAAGTTCTACAGATGCAAGCATAAAAAAAAATAACTTAATAAAAAAAAATAACTCTCTTTTTGTCTGCAATAAATACTAGGTGAGATCTCTTTGGGTCTTACACTTACTTCACAACACTCTCTCTCTCTCTCTCTCTCTCTCTTACTATCTCTTTCTTTCTTTCTCTATCTAACTTCTACTGGCTGTCTTTCTCATACTCACTCTCTCTCGTCCTTCTTGATGAAGAGAGGAGGAGAAGAAAACCTGAAAAAGATGGAAAGCAGGGTGTGAGAGCTATATAATTAACTACTACTCTACTCTTTAAAGAGAAGCTAGCAGGGTCGGGAAGGTACTTCAATCTATTATATATTCTATTAAAAAAAAAAAAAAAACTTCATATATATGGCGCATGAAATGCCACGTTTTGTACATTTTTTATAGTTTCCCATGTCTGTTTTTTTTTGCTTTAATTAATTTGAACAACTCCTAGTAGTAGTAGAAGTAGTAGATTTTTTATTTATTTTTTGAAGTTTCGAAATTGACAGATTAATACACTACAGTGTGAGGGGGTTAATTTGAAGGACTACGAGAGACTGTCCGGTGCAACTTTAAGCAGAGCCACAAAGCTAGCTAGATGTTTCTCTCAAACAACAGTTGTAGTAGTAGTAGTAACATTACAGATCAACTACAACAACAACAACAACAACAACAACAACAACAACAACAACAACAACCCATGTTTGACAGACCATTATTTCTCATCAATGATGTAAACCCTAACAACTTCAAACACCACCACCATCAACCTCCTCCTCCTCCTCCTCCTTTTCATGAGCTCTCCGCCTCTTTCTTCCATTTCTCTCCCACCTTTATTGATGAAGACGACGTGGGTTTTTTACAACAACATCAGGAATTGGAATTGCTTTTGAGTACTGGTATTAGTCAGTTCACTCAACAGCAACCCTTATTGGTGCCACCCCATATTGACACTACTACTACTACTACTACTACTACTACTACAACTTGTAGCCAATCTACTTTACCTGCTGAAGCTGCCCTTCATAACATTGATGTCGTTCCCAGCAAGAAAGATAACAACAACAGCAAGATGATCAACAAAAATATAATTGGTATTATTGGTGGAGGTAATCATGTTACTGAACATTTCAAAACCAATAATAAGAAATGTCGTAGTAGTGATCTGATGATCACTCATGGGAAAATCAACACCTGCAGCTGGAATAATAATAATAATAATAACAAGAGATGTTCGAAGAAAGATCGTCACAGCAAGATTGTTACAGCTCAAGGTCTGAGGGACCGCCGAATGAGATTGTCTCTCAAAGTCGCGCGCCCATTCTTTTCCCTTCAAGACATGCTTGGATTTGATAAGGCAAGCAAAACTGTTGAATGGCTTTTGATGAATTGCAAGCAAGAGATCAATGAGCTCAAAAGAAGCAAACATCTCTCGACTACTAAGCGTAGTTGTAGCGGCGACTCCTACACATCAGAGTGTGAAGTAGTATCTGAAATTGATATCATCTCCAACAATACTACTCAAGTAGATGATCATCAGCAAGGCAATATTGGCAAGAAAGAGAAAAGGGTTAGAAGGTCACGAAAGCCGCCTACGTTTCATCCTCTTGCGAAAGAGTCTAGGGCAAAGGCAAGAGCTAGGGCAAGGGAGAGGACTATTGGAAAGATTTGGAATAGATCGATTCCGACGATGCAGTATCATCCTCAAGGAAATAATGACTACCTACACAACAACCTCAACCAATTAAGGTCTTCTACCTGTTCCTTCGAATTTGAAGCTGCTGACGAATCGGGTTCCCAAAGCCATGATATGAAGTCTTCATTGGAAGTGGTAGCTGAGGTTGAGGAGCCTAGTTCTCACTCTCTTGAGGAGTCTATTGTGATCACTAGCAACTCGAGCGTGTCTCATCAGATTTTCAACTATCACCAAGAGATTAGAACATCCCAAGGGCTAAATTTGAACAACAACAACAACAACAACAACAGTAGCAGTTTTGCGGAAAATTGGGACATCGATGACGCTAGTCCAAACTCTAGCTTTTGTGCTACATCGACAGGTAACGTCAACGATCCCATATCTAGTCCATTTAGCCTAACTACCTCCGATGCTCGTTTGCCATCTCAGTTCATAGATTTTCAATTCTTCGACAAGCCTTGGCAAACCTACAACAATGAAAGTCCATGAAAATTCTAACAATATTGTTGCTTCAACAATGTATGTCTACCCCCAAGTGTATCTGCATAAATAAGTATGTAAGCTATGTTAATTTCTATTTGCTTTCATCTGTTTTGTAAAATTGGATGTATTGTTTGTTATTGCTCACATCTTATTTACCCTCCAAATGATCCATTTTTAATTTTGAATGTTAGTAAGTGTGATGTTAATATATGTTTCTATTGCATCTCCTAATTTGTGCAATCAAATACTGAAAACCCTTGTATATATCCATATTGTGATGAAAAGCAAGCAATTGAGTGTACAATTGGGAGATCTAGTTTACATCTTTAATTCAACAAAAAAGCATAGGTCCCTTGGGTTGCTTGGCATCTTTTTGTTTTTGAAAGGTAGTTATTTGCTTGGTAATATTTGGTTATTGTTTGGGTGCAAAAGGACATTGTATATTATTTGTGGCCAAGCATTATTATCAGTATTACACAGTTGATTATTTGATTTTTCCTCCATATACATGTACCAATTTGATCAGAATCTCCTTTCAAGTCCTTTTTATAGCAAATGAGATACCAATTTAAAATTATAGTTGTCCTTCTTTACCAAACTTATTTCTCATCTTTTTTTTTTCTTTCAATTTATTCAAGTGCGCTCCAGTGAATGTTTTGTAGTTAAACCATGAAAGGAAAGGGCTTGACTAGTAAAAAAAGTATCTCAATATCCACTTTTAGCATATGCAATCAGAACACACTTTGGAAAGACTTATAGTTCAAGTAAGAGAACATAAATAGTAAGGAATTAAAGATGAGAGATACACACATACAATATCATATGTAGCTAGCTAGCTAAGAGAGGCAAGAAATCATTTTTAGCATAAACCTAACTTGATCACAGTTATGAGAAGTTAATTGCTTCATGATATCTTAATATTATGATAGGCTGGACTTTAGAATTATCTCAACTTAATTGTCAGAATTTTGTAATAAACGGCTTCTAAACGTGAAGCCGGCAGCATGGTAATAAGTGCTGATCATGTTTAGGAACCCTTAATTTGAAAATACTGTAAGCTTTTCTTTACGCTTAATCATATAGACTTGTTGAGTATAGAATGCTATCTAGCTGTGAACTAGTCTAAAATGAGTAATTAAGTATCTAAAACATATCTGCTGTGAGGAAACTTATGGATAAGAATTTGTGATTGAAGACTCTTTGGGTGATATATGATGTGTCATTCCAGTGAGATATCCTAATAATATACCATCATATTTTTCCCAGTATGTACTATATACTAAATTGGGTTTCAAATAAAGTTTACTTTATGTTCTTTTGTTTTTTTACCCAATATTTGAGGGGTTTTTTCTTTGCTTTTTTCCTTATTCTTTCAAATTTTACTTTGCTGATGGAGTTAAACCATAGAGATTTTTAGTTGATAAAGATGAGATATATGTTCATATGCATGACATACAAATAATTTACTTTGTATATATAAGTTGCTTACCAAGAAAAATTAATAGTCATCTTGATGAAGCTTAAAACTTTGATTACCTAACTTGCCTCGACCGCCTGGGTGCATCAAGTGCAGAAGATATATAGTAGGTGCATGTACAATTGTTACTCGAGAATAAGCGAAACATAAAATAAATTATGCATGCATTTTCCTCTTTTTAAATTTATATAGCTAAACGCATGTAGTTAATTGCTACTCAGTAATTCTATTATTAGGATTGGATCTTCACTGAAAAATTTGGGAAAAAATGGTATAGAGAAAGTTAAAATTATGTCTTTGACTACTCATAGAGTTGAATGAAAGCCTGTACTTCTAATTTGTGCAGATTTGTTTAATTTAGATATATATGATTCAACCCTTTCGCTTTTGCATTATGTTCCATCCATAGGTGCAGTGACTAGCTAGTGCTTTATGTAGTTAGTTAATTGGGTTTAACAAAATTTTTTTTATTGAACTAGAAAGGAAGGAGAATTTTAACAACAAAGCCTACTTTCTCTTATTGTTTTCCCTTAACTGTTGATAAATACTACAAAAGAATAACAAATTCCTACTTCGCCAATACGTACCTTTAGATCATGCTCTTTGTCACTCCTTGCAAGATACCCTAACTATGTTTGTTCTTCAGTCATTGCACCTATAGCTCAGCCTGATGTGCTTTTCTATTCACCCAACATTTTGTTCACCAATGTTGATCTTAGGTTACAACACCGATGACAAATGCATAGCCAATTACAATAAGCAATGGAGATTGAAGTTACTTGAGTTAAAAACTAGAAGAAAACAATAATCCTTATACTTAACAACCTTATATAATAGAATGAGAATTGTTAATTATGGTTACTGTTAGATTTGTATAGAAATATTGTATTCATTTTATAACATATTAGAAATAGAAAAGTTACCAAATTAATTGTAATCGGTCCTTGAGTCAATCAGTGATCAAGTAGCTTGATTTTTCTTCTCTAACTTAAGGACCTCATCTAGTACTTGTATATACCCATTAAGGTATGTACATGCAGAGCTATACAAGTTAATCTAACAGTAGTTACTATCATCCTGTTTTTTGCTCAATTTCATGTTTCCTTGTAAATTGTATTTCATGGTTCCTTATTTGATGATATCTTGTGGGTAGTTGGAGCAAGGCAGATCATTCGATTGTATGTTTTTTTTTTTCTGCCTAGATCTCATTCAAGGAACCACTAAAATATCAATGCATGCAAGAGGCAAATATTGATTATCCTAAAGTACAACACAGTGAAATGTATGTGGAGCAAATCATACACAAATTGAGGTTAATTTCGATCATTCAGTCAAAGATAGTGACTACACTATAATCTCATCAATCATTTTTCCTTCTCAGTAGTAGTGTACCTTGATCATAGCAGCAAAAATCTGTCATTGACATACTACATGACATTTGCAATATAATTGAATTCATCATGCAATTTGTTACTTGATACTGTTTTATAAAAATCTCACTGTATTATCAAAAGACAATAAGTTGATTGAAGTGCAACAATAAGTTTAAGACATGAGAAGGCAAATATGAATCTTGGAATGAAAATTCTTGTTTGCAACTTGAACTACAACTCTATCATGAAAGACAACTAGCTAATGGAGTAAAATTAGGGAGGAATCTCAGAATAGGCTATGTATGTTCAGGAGATTACTTTTCCTGCAAAATGCAAATCTTGGTTGATGAATTGAAAGGATTTGAGAAGATGACAGAATGTGCTAGCATAAGCTGCAACATTCAAACAAATTAACATAGATAAAGCTGAAATGACTAGTATAGGTGCAGCTAGTGTGATTAATTACATTGATAAACATGTTTCATGACCGATGAAAAAGAAATGTACATGTATTTTATGTAAAACATTATACGTGTATTTCTACGTATATATATATAGAACGATTTCTAAGCAAGTTCAATAATGACTAGAAGAAGCACAACAACATTATGTATGATATTTGTATTCAAGTCTAAAGCTTATGATCTAATTGAGATTGTCATCTTCCTTCCCTCTTGTCTTGTCATGTTCTTTCTTCTTTACTTTCTGTTTGGCCATTTCAACTTTTTAATCAATTTATCAACATCAATACTTCTCTTGGTATTGATATGACTAATAACTGAAGCATATATTTCACCCTAACTGAAGTCTAAAAGTTATTTAATTAGTGGTGCACAATCAATTAGGGCCTAACTAAATAAAAAAGTCAGAAGATCCTAGCTAGCAAGTTTAGACAGCTTGATATGACTAAATACTAGTAACCTTATCTTAGAATATTATGAAGATTAAATCCATCCAGAGATGACAAATTCGATGGTCCTCGTTGATGATGTCAAATGTACCATTAATTTACTGAAGAAGTCATTGGTAACTAATACTTTTAGACATAATGAATCAAACAGCTTGTATGATGCTCTTCTGAAAACGCCAAAACAAGCTAGCAAAGAAAAGAAAAGAAAAGAAAAGAAAAGAATAATCTTGCTAACCCCTGTTAGAGTAGTCCCTGATGATCTTATCAGCCAAGAGATTAGAGATGTTTTAAGAATGTTTAGATAGCTTTCATAGCACAACATGCATGGAGTTGAACAAACTGAAAACAAAGAAAAAATGGTTTACTGATTTAGTGATATAAAGGAGCCACGAAAAAGAAAGTAATAGGCTTAAGATGTCAGTCTTCATGCCCCAAAATCATTGAGTAATTAAGCTCCTGTTATGCAGTCAAAATATTCGAAATGGGGAATTATGAATGCCCTGGATCTAAACTTCTACTCGAATTATCGTCTAAATTGAGCATATTAGACCAGATTAGGTCTCCTTTTATGGTGTATTTGATCATCATCCTAAGACAAATTTAAGGTCAATGAATACAAAGCCCCATTATTTTGAACCCAACATATTTTAGATTACTAATTTTTGTGCAGACTTGATTTCACTCACTTAATTAAGAACTTTAATTCTCAAGGGCAAACTAATAGTACCTTGCACAAAAGAATATTGAAGTTTATGAAAGACCATGATCAGTAAATAAAAAGTCTAGCAAGAAACCAATAAACAATAAAACCACAGTTGTACCAGAGTACAATAATCAAGAAAAATGTGCCCTAGAGAGCCTGTGAGATTCTTTTATACAGAAGAAATGTGGAATATCTCAGTTAAGGATGCTATTTTTTATGACCTTGTACTGGTGTGATGGGAGGATGTGATTCCTGCAGCTATTGTTGTCACCTTTGATCCACACAAGCTCTGTGCCTAACCTTTTTATTTAACGAAAATTCAACCCTTCCGGGGTCTGGCTGGATAGTGACGGTGATATGAAACCTTAGCTATATGAAACTTGTGAATCTAATTGAATTTTTTTATTCCTAATTAAATTGTAATTAATTCAAAAGTTAATTGTAAATTTTCAGTTTGGGGATAGAATTCTAGAAAGATTGGAGTTTTGGGGTGGAAAGCTGATGCAGACAAGGACTAGTGTTGTTTGAGTATTTGGGAGAGGTTAGGACTTTAAGCTATGTAAGTAATTAATAGTCTGTTTGGACAAGGGATTTCAGGAAAGGATTTTGTAGGGATCAAGGATTTTGAGAAAAAAATATAACATGATTTTTCTACCAAATCCCTGGTCCCCACAAAATCCCTCCCCCAAATCCCTTGTCCAAACAGACTATAAGTTATTAATTTGTATATATTAGTTGTACCAAGGAGATGTTTGTTTGTTTGTTTTTTGAATCCTGGTATTAATTAAGGGCATCAAGATTCAGGCAAGTACGATTCAAAGCTAAATCTCAGCTGGTACCAAAGTTAACATGGGGTAAAACTAAAGCTAAATACACTAGTTATGATTAAAAAAAAGTCCTATTTCATCCTTGTTGAAAAAGTTTTAATTTGGATTTTCTGTATGGTAAAGATGAGACTATTTCGATCCGATCATCAAGCACCATTGGTTTGCTTGAAGTTTGTAGATCGATAAGAAAAGAAGGCCTTAATTAAAACAACCCAACCACCAACATGACAATCAGTTTAGGCTTTTTCATTAAAACCCCATCAGATTTCAGTCTAGAAACATTATGTTGGAGTTTCGTTTAATTAATTAGATTGATTGGTTGGTTGAACTATAGGAAAAGCGTTCTAGTGGATAGGATAGGACAGAAATTCGACAAACAAAAGATGGTCAAAAAAATGTTTAACAGTACCAATGAATAATGCAGTAGCTAATTTTAATCTGAGTCGTCACTCACTCTCTCATAATTAATAGGTGAGGTGAGGTTCAGTGAATGTTGTGAAATGAATGAATACATGCCTTTCAACAGCTAGTAAGCACTAACCCTAAAAATAAATTAAAAAGTGTCAGTAGTACTAGTTTCGAGCTTTTGTCTCCATAGTGTTAAGCTTATTTACAGAAACATGATATATCTAGTTAATTATAAGGTAAAAGCATTAAATTATGGATCACAAGATAAAAAAGAAAGAATCATACATGGAGCTCAAGATATATGGAGAGAGAAAAAAAAAATCTGAAACCCTAGAGAGGAATTTCTATAATGGTACCACTTCCTAAGTCCATTCGATCGGGAGTTCGTTGAAGCTAGCTAGGCTGGAAATCAAGGTAAAAAAAAGATCAGCTTTAGTCCTTAGTTTTTTTCTGGAATCGGACACCCCCTCGCTGGGCGCAACCCACCTTCCTCATCTGCTGGCTCCGGCGAAAGGGTTAATTTGCTGAAAGATATTCATTTTGAAGATCAGTTGTATAATTTAATTTTTTTAGCTTTTTCATGGGTTTTTTTTGGGTGTTTCCATCACAAAAATGGGTTTTTGGGTGCTATCTACCTCAGCCCCCATTTTTTTTTTTAATGAACTATGCTATCTTAAAAAAAAAAAAGAAAAAAAAAGAAAACCCTAATGAAAAACTTAGAGAGAAAAAGAGATATCTTAAAATCCACAATAACAAGACTAGAGAGAGAATGCGATGAATCTCTGGATCTGCTTCATTCTTCTTGAATGCAGGAGCAGGAGGGAATCTCTTGATCTAGCAAGTGTTATTTGGCTGGAGTGGACTGGTTCTCTTTCCTGAGTATCCTACCCAATAAAAAAAAAAGGGAAAAATGTATTGACTGAATATTACTTTGCCGTACTCATAAAACCCTAAAAGAGAGGTCTTTTTTGTTTTGTTATGAAGCTAGGGTTTAATGAAATTTATTGATGCAGGGGGTGAGGTATGTAGCACCCAAGATTACAGAGAAATTTAAGGTCTTCCTTCCAATAGACATCGAAAACCCTAGAGGAGAAGAGCAAACTCAGGAAAGAAAAAACTGATCAGTAACGGGATAACAGAGACAGAGATCTAGAGAGAGAAAGAGAGAAGCAAAGTAGCGAGGAGAAACAGGATACTCCCTTTCCTCCAATCGTAATAACAGAGAGACAGAGAAAGTAAAACAAACTAGAGAAAAAGAGAACCCTAGAGTGAGAAACCCTAGAGTGAGAAACCCTAGAGAGAGAACCGATATTTTTTTTTTTTTAAGATCTAGGGTATCCGGGTCTCTTACAGCCCGACTAGTCCCTAGAGAAAACCGATATTAGATCGGGATGTCGATCAAGGGATCCTCCTAGCAGACAAATATTAAAAGAGTCAAGAACGCATTTTACGAATTAAAAAAGAGAAGAAGAAACAAAGAAAGAGAGAAGATCTTGTATAGTTCCGTTAATGGGGGATCTTATTCCAAGTGTTACATCTGCATCGAATGAAGAGCTTCTGCTGGTAATCAACCCAACAGTTGATTTTTTATTTGTAAAGGCTACCGATCCGAACCAATGAGAAAACATCAGATCTAGCTTCTAACTACTGTTCAGGTCAATACTGATGATGATGATGATGATGATGAGCTTCAAAATCTCACCCCCAATCAGCAAACCCAGGTAATTTATTATAAAACTGTGCCCTAAAATCATCATTAGACCTAATTTCTAGTCAAACCTTACCCTTCTCGCTAACCCTTTTCAATAATCTTTTTTTTGTTTTTATTCCTTTTTCTACTGTTCCAAACTCAAAAGGCATTGACCATTCATGAGTTTGTTCTTTCAGTTGGATGAGTTAAATTAATTAGTTAATTTCCTGTTAAAACTTCATTAGTAGTTCTTATTCAGTTTTTAGGTTTTACTGTTATATGATGATTTATGTTTGTACCTTCTTCTTATAGGGGTCAGAAATCAGAATTAGTCTGTAGGAGGATAGCCCAAATCGAATGGGATGATGGCCACCTCCAGGGAAAAATAGTCCCTTATTTTCCGATTTAAATTGGTAGGAAGTACGGTTTTCATAGCTTAGGTCCTAATATCGAATCCTAAGAGATTCATCTTTAAATTGCAATCCAGTTCAAAATAAAATCCTAAAGTCTAGTTAAAGCAAGAACGAACGACCTAGATTACTAAAAATTATACTAACTAAAGTATAGAGCCGGAATGGGAATGGGAATGGGAGTAGTAATTCAGAACGAGATTCAGAAGCACGAGTGTCATCCTTATCTCACCGTTCTCGTTACTAAAAAATTACAAAAGAAATCAAATATTCCATGTTGATATGTGGGTCCGACTTGGTGAATACGACTTACCCACTACACAACAGCAGGCTATTAGCCACGCATATAGCGACGTTTTTGGAAAGCCAAAAAACGACGCTTTCGAACAGTCTTTCATCCCGTCGCAATTTCTACGAATGCTTACGTTTTCTATTCTGCCACAGTGTGATGGTGAATATGACGGTTTTGTAACGTCGGAATAAACAAGGCTTGCGTTTTTTCCAGCACTATTTTCATGGGAAATACTTGCTTACTGACAGTTTGGCGGAATAATTACCGTCCGTCTAAACGAAAATTGGGAGTAAAAAAAAACTACTACCTACCAAATAAAAACCTATACGTAAAATGCCTATAGGTCTAAATCGCTCTCTAGACACTCGAGACGACCTGGGGATCTTTATATACTCAACTCAATCTCGCAATTCCGAACTCAAATCCGAGGTGAAGTACATATAATCTAAGAAGCACATACACTCCGTTAAAAGAGCCGTGTTCGTATCGTATCCTCGTATTATTGTGTTGTTTTTAGTTGAAAATTTAAAGAAAAAAAATTTACGTCGTGTTCGTGTCTTTTCACCGCGTTCGTGCTTCATAGCATATAATGTTAAAAAAATTAGCGCAAAAAAATGAAAGCAAGACCCCCTAAAGTAAGAATTCAAATATTGAAAAAGAAGAAAATACTAAAAAACCTATAAGACATCAAAATTTCTTGGATCCAGAGATCCAAGGTACCCAGCCTCAAAGACCTTGCACGCAATGACGGTGCGTTAAAAAATTCAAGACCCTAAGACTCCAGGAACTACAGCCTTGGCACAAGCCCGAGATTCAAAGACCAAAGTCAAATTAACTCATTAATTAGTAATTACTTAACAGTTCATGAAAAATAAAGCTAAACTACTACCTAATTAAGCACCAAGTCAACCATGACTTTTTTCTTGGTCTCACGTGATGAACATACCCACACGTGACTATAACTCATGTGGAGACAATCCAAGAGCCGTTTATTAAGATGTTCTCCTCATCGTGTACATTATCATTTACAGAAATCAGCCTATTCTAAAATTTGTAACATCAAAATTTAATTGTAAATTAACGATATGGTGAGTAGATCATCCTACTTGATCGAATAATGAACTGTTGATTTACAATCAATTTGTTATGGAGCTAGAAGTTTAGAATGGAGAAATTTTATATGAGTATAATCTACATAGTGAGATGAAGAACATTTTCAACGAAAAGCAGCCCTTAAATTGTCTCCATGTAAACCTAAAGGATTGGAAATCAACCGGAAAAGGAGCTCCGTAGGTGTAGTATTGCTTAACCTATAATTATCATCGTTCTCGTCTTATTTGATGAACATATACAGTAGATTTTATACCAAAAATAAACAACAAACAAGGCCTGATTGAAAATATAAATGAACATATACAGTAGATTTCCACCTAGATTTTTATACATTTTACCATTCCTAGGATCATTTCAACGTGGGTCCCACAAATCAGTGTAAACATAGTGTAAGTGTAAGTGAGGTATTAAAAAGAAAAAATAGGGTGAAATTAGAGTTAAAAAGTGTCCATAACTACAAAAATTTACAACAATGCACCTCTAATTCTAAATGAGCTCTGATTACAGTCTGAAACTTTCAGATTAAATTTAGATGTAAGTGTCCATATTGATCAAAAACAACATTCAAATTAAATTTAGAAAGGTCTACTACTTTGAGTGTAGTGAGAGAAAGAGAAAGAAAGAAAGAAACAGAGAGGAAATTAAAAGGATCAAATAGGATAATACTGACCCGGGAATACTTCAAATTACTGATTGGTTGGCTTGCGCTTTTTAATTTAAGCAAAGCTAGTGGTAGTAGTAGTAGTACTTGATGATTTTGATGATGATGATGATGATGATTTACTTGTTGAAGCTAGCGGCCCTGGTGGCCAACGCATGTTGTCCGGCCCTCGCCCTGGCCCTCGCCCTCTGCAGATTCATCAGCTGCGCGCGCTTCAAACTTTTGCGGGAAATAGAAACTATAAAAAGCTTTACCAGAGAGGCCAAAAAAAGCTAGGGCAGAGCAAATGAAGAGGAAAAACAGCATATTTTGTTTTGTTTAAGCTAGGTGTTGCACAATCATCTTAATACTATAAGCCCCTGTAAAGGATACTGTAAGTCATCAGTCAATCAAAAAAAGCGTCAAAGGTTAATTAATTAACAGCAGCAGCAGCAGTAGTACTGACAGTGCAGTGAAATGATATAGTGGTTGAAGGGATTGATGACAAACCCCGGAAAAATAGAGGCACAAGAATCGATGCTGCTCTTCTTGTATCTTTTTTATATCAGGACTCTGTAGTACTCAGTATCCTCAGATGCATGACTCACTGCAATCTAGAGAGAGAAAGAGAGAGTAGAGAGAGAGAGAGCAATTAACTAGTAATCCACACAATTAACATAATTGGTCCTGTTAACGTATGCCCTATAAGGTTAAAGTTCTAATATTTTTTTTTTTTATGTTACAGATCTTCAAATTAGTTCATTTATTGTGGGTAGAGTGTTATCATCACTTATATGATATCCACAAAAAATCAACTCAGTAAGAGATCTTTAGCCCTCTAAAAAAAAACAGAACCTCCTTTTCCTGAGAAATTAAGGAGAGGACGTGCGCCATTTGGAATGTGCTCCCTCCCCTTTTCTACTTTTGTGTGGATAGGGCTTCCGGTAGTTTTTTTTTAAAAAACTATTAATTTTGTATACCTAAACTACCCTCCTGTATGCAAACTACTCATTCTTATTAACTGTTTTGTTTCTAAACAATGATGATGTGGCGGAGAGAGAAAAAAACAATGTTTTTAACTTCAAAATGATATAACTTTTAATCTACAAATCGGTTTTGGATAAAATTTATATTTTTGAAAAGCTTTCTTCAAGATCTTCAAAATAAGATCAGTCAACAATACTAAATTCAAAAAAAAAAAA
>MVGT01003194.1:1006089-1028250 GCA_002174775.1 Macleaya cordata
AAATTTGACAAATTTTAATCTAATTAATGAGTTTTAAGTTTAAAATAATAATTAATGAGTAATAAATGGTCTTTAAAATTTTTAAATTTTAGTTAGGGTTAACCCGCCAACCCGTTAGAGTCAACCCGCCTAGAGTTAGGGTTTGAAAAACTAACCCGCTTATTAAACAAGTCAAGATTAAGGTTGAACAATATTGACCGGTTAACCCGCCAACTCGCTAGGGTCGACCCTAACCCTAACCCGTTGTCAGGTCTAGATTTACTAATGTGCAACTGAAGTTAGATTTTATCGATTCTTAGCTGTTTGTGTGTATAATATAATTATTACTTTTATTGGGAGATTTTGATTCTAGAAAGACGGGAATCACGGGATATATATATATATATATAGATTTGTGTATAGTGGATTTCATTGACATTTATGGTGTTGTAACTTGCAAGCAGCCTACCAACAACTGTTTAAAAAGCTGGTTGGTACGGTACGCCTCTTCATTATGAGGAGGAGATTGTGAGTTCTCTTGTAAAAATGGAAGACTTTCCTTCCATTCATTGTACAAATTTTTCCTCCCAAAACTTGCAAGCAGCCTTTAAATTTGCCTGCCTAATCATAACAGAAAAAAAAAAAAAAAAAAAAAAAAAAAAAAAAAACCATAGAGAGAACTCCCATTTGTTTTCGTACATTCAGAAAACAGTGGAGATGTGATAGATGAGGAAATGGAGTAATCATTTTAAAAGCACTCAAATACAATTTTGGTAGATAACAACTTCGTTGAGGCTTGTAGGTTTTTAAGAATTTTCAACAGATGTATAGAATTAATAGAATAGAGGGTCATGGAGATATTAAGGAAGATGTTTTCTGTTTTAGTTTTGAATGAAGTAATGAACCCACCCTTAAAAGAGAGTTCTAATCTCTATTACACCCAAAAAAAAAATCTGCAGTTTCCAGCTGACCTATAAACTATACTTCTATTCAAAGTTATCTAGTCACCTAGTGGTGGTGGTGGTGGTGGAGGTGGTGGTAGCAAAGATGCCAGTTTTTGAAACCCAATTCCAGCAAGAGCAACATGACATGAATAGCATTACAACATTCTAACTTTATCTAGATCCATATATCTTTGACCATGACACACAATAGTCTGAAAATAACAGCTAAGAGGATTCGTCCAAACAGGCCCTTAGTTCATATTCCAGGCTTGAAGCAGGAATCACATTGCCCAAGGGAAAGGCTTTGAAACTATCCCAACTCCCAATCATATCCTATTTAACAGAAACTCAAGTATCTCATAAAACCTAAAGCATATCAGATAATTGACAGATGTTCTAAGACTTCAGACAATGAATCTCTGATAAATACAGTAGGATAGGTTCCTCTAAACATGGTCAAGCTGAACAACCAACAACAACAAATTTAACACTTTTCATTCATGAGTTTCACTGTTTAATTGAGTTATATTCTAGTAATCCATGCCCTACAACTACATCAGTGTCCTACTTCTATCATTTTCTTTGATCTCTCTCATCCCCTCTGCACATGCAAAACCCTCAATAAACAAACAGTATTCCAAAAGGAATTATATTAACAATCTCCTCGCCCAGGGCCCTAAAAAAAAAGGGCACAGATATAGGAGAACCCATTTTGCAGCTCATTATACACTAAAACTAGTGCCGTTGTTGCTATTTGTCGTACATTTTCAGTCATACATGCTAACTAAGTCACTAGGACTTGTTTAAACTCCGACTTTTAAATTTTATCCGGAGCTTGTGGACAGCACTACCCTCAGCACCCTCACCACCTTTGGTTTCTACACTCTTTATCACAACCTTAGACCCACTTGATTCACTTGGTTTCAACTCCACGGATGCTGACATTACTCGGGGCGTTTCCTCTTTTATACTCTGCATCTCTACTGATGATGCCTCCGCTGACCCACTCTGCAACTTTGCCATCTCTTTCTCCTTCTGTTTCTCCTCTTTCTCCTTCTGTTTTTTCTCCTTCTTCAGACGCTTCCGCGCCAAGTACTCAGGATCATCACGTTTATGTTCTTCTTTGTCCTCCCGCTTTCTTTTCTTGTCTTTATCTTTCTTCTTCTTCTTTTTCTTCTCCTTTTCTTTCTCGCTTAATTGAGGCTCTTCCATAGCTGATGGAGGTGGTCCCTCATGATCATATCTCCCAACAGACAGAGTTTGAAGACTCACGTACTTCTTTGCATCTGTCTCTCCCTCACTACCCTTGATGCTAGGTGACGAACGATCCTCAGGCTGAGGTTGAGCAGCAGCAGCTTTTCCCGAGTCAGCAGTGCACTGTAATTCCTTTCTAACTTCGTCTTCATCATTTGCAAGCTTAGCACTGCCAATGCTGGCTGTCATCCGAGAACCACAATCATGACACGAATTCACTTCTTCATGGTTTTGATTACTGGTGCTCACAGGTTCTGTATTTATCCTTGGAGGTGCATCAACAGACATGGAACTACTGGCCCCTCTCTCTGGTGCTTCATGTTGTCCACCCTGAGACCTGTCGACCACTATATGGTCAGCTTCTTCTGCTCTACTGGATGCAGCAGATTGTTTGACCCTGATCTTAACAACGGGCATTTTCCGCTCACTACCATTGGAAACAGTATCTGCTTCCTTTGAAGCATCTACAGTGGGTAGATTCTCAGGCACGTGGTTTGGGACATCAACAAGAGGTTCCTGAGGCATGCCAATCTTTAGCTTCACAGGGCCAGTAGGTTTGTTCTTCTGCTCACTACATGTTTCTGAATCTCCCATGGGCTGTATGTAGATTTTTGGGACACCGTGAAGTGTCGGACGCCTGAAAATGACAGTCAATTTATGAATTTGATTCGTGATGTTTACAGGAAGACTATCAAAATGCAGCTCATTTACGTATACCTTAGGCAACAGTTACAAGGTGCTTTTTACTCTTAAAGTAGTTTTAAGTGCTGCAAGAAAATTTTGACTCACCTCCCAGCAAGGATTTGTAGAATGCAAAACAAGTGATGCCGAAGGAAGACATTATTGAAGGCCTTACGGCTTTCAAGCAGACGAAGCAAAGCCAGAAGTGTAGGACCCTTAATGTCATCTTCAAACTCAGATCCAAATCTTATCTGACACAACCGCATCGCATGCACAGCCAACTTCACCTGGCCTGCTATCAAGAAGCAATTAGGCTCAAAAGACATCCGACATATTGAGATAAAAGATATGAGCTGTGTCAAACCTCGCAAGGACACCTCTTCCTCTAAATATTTGACGAACAACGATAATGCAGCATCAATGCCTTTACAGTTAAATTCAAGATCAAGGAGAGCTCTACTAGCTTCAATTCGAATTTGCCATACAGTCTCAAAACTACGGAACGGTTTAATAAGTTCACACACACGTTCCTGCAGCTAAGAAAAGATTAGGGTTCAATAGCATTTTACTTAATAGGTAATATGTTCTATACTGGAAAAAGACCACTCACAAAAGGTACGGAGACTGAAAGCTTCAAGGCAATCTGTGTGAGGGTGCGGATGCAACTGACTGTCAAGATCCCGTTGTAGCTTGGCATCAGCCTTGTACAAGCCATAACCAAACACATGCAATCAATACAAGTGTTATTTGAGAAAATTATGTTACCTACTACGGCATGAAATGGGTTGGGATCCAAAACAGCCCAATTCTTAAACAAGGTCTCCTAGAAAACAGTTTGATATGATTAGATTTTAGGACCCGTACTAGGATCAAGGTTGGATTTGGTTCCAGTAGATATTTATTTAGTTATTTTCAGTACAAAATTACATTCATGTTTTGACCTCGGTCATGCTTGGTACACAGTGAATATTTGCAAATGTGAAAATTCACGGTTCATCATGTGTTTGTAGGTGATTAAAGAGGCATCTAGGCCCTGCTTGGTATGCAGGGAAAACTCGCATCTGCAGTTATTCCCGGTTAAATTGATAAATCAGCTGCTTGGTATGGTATTTCTCTGCTAGTTATGATACCTATGGCCCTGTTTGTCCATGCAAACTACCACTACCACAGCTGTGGTAATTTGCATTCTGCAAATTTACCCTGCATACCAAGCAGGCCCCTAATAACAAATATTTGCTGGAATTTGCATTGGACCTACGAAATAAGCAATCTGAGATTTTTATTTTTTTTTTCTAATTTACAGATTTGTAATTAGCACCTACGAAAACCGTGAATTTTTGCATTTGCGAATATTCACGGTGTACAAAGCAGGGCCTAAAGAGTGAAACTGTATGTTTATTAGTTATAGAAGAATGAGCTACATATCATTTCTCATTTCTTTGCAAATCAAAGTTCAATAATGTTCACTTCATGACAACCCATTTCATGCCCCCTATAATCCACAATATTCTAAATCAATGCACCTGTCAAATTGTAGAAGGCGATCAATGCGTTTGAGAAGGGATGATAAAAAGAGTATACTCTGCCAAACAATAAACAAGAAACACATCAGAGAAGTCTACCTCATCCTGGAACTGCATATGTGAAAGAAAAAGAGACTGCACCATAAGTAATGGTTGTTAGGTCATCTTTACTAAAATATGAAGAGAAGCGACCTTCTAGACAGTTATTGACGCTGGAAAATGTTTCCACTTTTAACCTTTAAACAGAAGAGAAGTTCCTTTGAGAGGGATGAAACAATAATAAATGATACGGATATTTTAATCTTTTATTCCTGAAACAGTTTAGAAAATAAGTAACTGCATCCACGCCCACTTCGTATAGCCAACTAGGAAAAATCTAAGGTGTATGTATTTAGAACTGTCTCCCATATTAGTCATTTTAATTTTTAAATGAAACTACACATGCAAACACGCTGCCAGCTAGAATAATGTATAGGTAAGTGACTGTAAGACGTTTCTCCAAAATATACAGACCTGCATTCTTGAAACCAGTCATTCATGAAAGGATGCATATATTGGTTAGGGTTTCATCAAAAAGCTCATTTTCATATCCAATGAAATGTGCACTTCTGTCATTTCTCTGGATCAAATTGAAAATTCATCGAGTCTCTTTGTGGAGGACAATTGCAATAGGTAACAACTTATGCCCAATAAATCTCGGTAATCTAGCTTAAGGGGAATTTTGATAGGTATAAACCCCAACGGTCATGTTCTAGTTATTTCTTTATTCCATTCAAGTTATCATCTACACTTTAATCAGTCACTGCCTTGGTGTTGTCAATCCACCTGATATTTTCTTTTTCGAATTCCTCGAGCAGTGCACCTAATTTCAGCGGAATCTTAGGAAATTCTAGCAGGTCGCCACTTATTCACTGTTCTACTCCTTTACCATTAACACAAGCTTTTGGAGATTCCATTCTTCATCCTATTAGAAAATAATGATGTATGTTCCACTTCCACCAAAATATCCTGCCACCACATCTCTCATTAGCAAAAGCCAACGTCACCTCTTTTGCCAGAACTTTCCCCTCCTGACTAATATCTTTTGGTCCATATACGGTTTCCAGAAAAGGTCTCTCCATGTTCAAAATTATGGAAGCCTATGCATCCCATTTATCTTCCCTTTATTGCCAGAGTTTTCTTGTTATATACATGAGGCAGGAGAAATTACTAATTCAGGCAAATGGAAGTACGGCATGCATAAGATAGAGATGTAAAATTATAGCTATGAATAATAGTAATAGCCAAAGAGTTTGGACCATTCAATATTGGTGGTTGGGAAAATGAACTCACAGAAGCATAGAGAATGTATCATTCTTCAAAAAAGCAAGCATGACATAATAATCAAGAAACTACAGTACATGTAATATAAGTTGAAGAGAAGAATAATATGCACATACCTGTTGTCCAAATTCAAGTTCCCCAACCGACTGAACCAATGCAGCAAGCCAGTAAACGTCTGAGTAAGGATTTCCATTGTTATCATTGTACTGTGAGACAATTAGATAAAAAAATCCACATGAGCACCAAAAGAGTGAGGACATATTGGGGAAAACCATCTAGAAGAGATTTCAATTTAGCAAAACATATTTCAACATTAAACAGTCATCATAAAAAGCCCTGTGATGTGATTTGGGAGCTACACAAGATTAGTAATCATGACTCTCAAGTGTTAACGTTAAAGCAGAAACTCCAAGCAGAAATACCACCACAAATAGTTCAATAAACATGACTTCAACTTCTTTTTAATTTATTCGTAACGGTTCCGTGTTCTAAATTAAGAAAGTAAAGACAAAGGGTTTTATATTTTCTCACTATTTTATCTCATGTAGGGGATAGCTCTCAATAGTTAGAACTTGGAACCAAGTTTATTACATCTTGTTACAGAGGTCACCCAACACAATTTATCTTCCGACATAAACAATCAAATAAACAAATCCAGCATCAAGAATTTTGGCAACCTTGGTAGTATTCTGCAAAAGAGTCAAGGAGTCATTGTACTATTCTGTGCTCATTGTACACATCCTAGAGCTGACAAATAACTGTTCAAGGGTTCTTAATTAAGATATTGCTGGGATCTATTCGGTTCATGTTTCAACTCTTGTTTGCATATTTGCATTGATTCCTTTTAAACATAAAGAGGATCCAATAACCAAAACAAGTAACAGGTAAAGACAAGTAAATAATGAAAATGATTTATATACCTTTCCAACAACAGAAACAAGATGAAATGGTTCCACCAATATTTATACAAAGGATATATAATATGAGTATGGATCGGCATACACTGTTTTTGTGTACATGATTCCATGGGGCCCACATGCAGATGATTTAAGGGCTGATTTTTTGTGAAGATGCTCTCCTCACCAATAGATCATCCTCACCAAAAGTCAGCCATTAGAATCATCTCCATATGGGGCCCAAGGAGCAGTGTACACACAAAAGCAGTATATGTCGATCCCTACTCATAATATTGAAGAAAACTAAGTATCTCTAGTATTGCAACTCACTTCTCATGCAAACAAGTAAAAACAAGGAATATAGGTGAGGTATTATCAGTGTTCCAGAAAATAACATATTATGGTGCACAACATATAGGGCAATTAGAAGGCTTTAGATTTGAAGACTCTTCAAATGGGACTCCCTGTTACAATCTCTGTAATCTCTTTTTCCTTTTTCCTAGTTGGCATGTATTCTCCTAATTCTTTCTTCAATAAATTGACTTTTGCCCGATTCAGAAAAATATATATAGGGAACTGAGTCCCTAAGCCTAAAGTATTGGCTATGTATTTGCGACTCCCGGGATAAAAATCCTAAAGTGAAACAAGACCATTGAACATTGGGTAAAGGAACCTAAATCACCCAGTGTACACTTGGCTAATATTGATAACAGTATGCCGCAGCAAAAGCAGCAAGGATAGATTGAACAGATGAAAATCAGGTCATGTACATTCTGAACGTCTTATAAAGTTATGAATGGGAAATGAGTGATTGTGATTAATTACTTTTAACATGAAAAATAAATTCATTGAAAAAAAAATCATGATTTCAGGAATCCATAGAGCTTCAAAGAAGTTATAGCTGTGCTTTATTGCTGTTGCTGCTGTTGTTGTTGTTGTTGTTATGTAAGCTTTAAGTGTAGTGGAAAGATGTGAAGATTGGTACACTTTGCATTGTAAATATTCTTTCTCGAAATGTTTCCTACTGATGTAAATGAGTAAGTAAAAGAAGAACAAGAACAAGAAAGAATTATGTGAAGTAGATAATGTAGTCATTGAATTGTTTGATACCAATGATGTAACAATTATTAGGTTGTCCTACTATTATATTTGTGGTTAGGATATATATTCCGATTCAATATAGATTACCAGTTTATTATGTGTATATACATAATAAAAGAAAAAAGAAAAATATAAGAATATAAAAAAGAAAGTATCATTTTGTCTAAGATTCAACACTTGCCTTTAACAGTTGTAAAACAAACTCAACTGCTTCTCTTGGGCTTTTCTTGTCTGTTGCTCTAACCATAGCTATTGCATGTGGAATGGCCTGTAATGATATAAAGATGAAAATTTTGATTGGTATAGAATGATCAAATCTACCATTTAACTAGTGAGCATCCATACTTATTTATAGCATTCCAAGAAATACAATCAACATCATGTTGATAATTTTAGAATTAATAGAGTTTAAGTCCATGGAAAGGTAAACACAATCTACTAGATATAGCGACCAAAAGAGGAAAGAAGGGACCACCAATTCCAAAATGGCATTCAACTACAAATTCAATGA
This sequence comes from Macleaya cordata, assembly GCA_002174775.1. Lineage (NCBI taxonomy): Eukaryota > Viridiplantae > Streptophyta > Magnoliopsida > Ranunculales > Papaveraceae > Macleaya > Macleaya cordata. Next base: position 1,014,302 of record MVGT01003194.1, read on the forward strand.
TACAGTTGAGCCAAAAGGAGTACTTCATTAAGAAGACTGTTACCAAATTTTTATTTCGCGTGATAGTGGAAGTGGTAGTGATGGCAGCAGCCAGGGGTGTAAATTCGTCCGGGCGCCCAAGGGTCAGGCCGTGTAGAATGGTAAAATGCATGTTTGGTCAAGCCCATCAGGCCAGGCCGGGCAATTGTAACAATATACAACCCATAGCCCGCCCAAGCCCGATATTTTTTCGGGCCGGGACGGGCCATGTCGGGCGTCAGGCCAAATCACACCCTGATTGAGAAATAAAACAAATGCTGGTAGTGTAGTTGTTTTGTTGTCTCTGAAATAGAGTTGTTGACAGTAAAAAGACATTATTAATTCATTACTTTATGGAGTTTGGTGTAGGAGGAAATGATTATCTCCAAGGGTTTTTTTTATTCGACGTCTTATGGGAGTATGAGTGATCTTCATGGGTTTTTTTTATCCAACATCTTTATGGGGTTTGACTATAAAGATAAAGTTATAATTATATGGTGTTTTAGTTTTTTTTCTTTATACAAAGGCTTTGGAGGATACAGATAATGAGATATAATAATTATAATTATTGGTCGGGCCAGGCTATAGGGCCGGGTAGCGGGCATTAAGTTAAAGCCCGAGCCCGCCCATTAAATTAAAAGGGTCGGGTCGGGCCAGCTCGAAACGGGCTTCGGGCGCCCATGAACTGTGTTTGACTTGGGCTGAACGGGTCGAGTATCGGGCCATCGGGTAGTTTCTACATCCCTAACGGCGGCAGTAGTAGTAGCCACTTTCCCTTTGTGGTTGTAGTGCAGCAATAATGACGCAAGTGGTGGTGAGGACAGAAGCAGCAGTGACAATAGGAAACCTCACTTGCTTCAGCTTGCTCAAACATGGCTAATAGTGATGCAAGTCTTACAGCGACTTCAAATACTGAAGGTTAGATGCCAAACAAAATAAGAAAGTGTCCTCTTAATTATTTGTTCATGTTCTTTAACTGAATAGTTTCTAAGAAATAAAAAGCTTCCAAGTACTTAAATACAATGATAATTAAAGGAACAAAGGATTTAATTAATCCCTCATTAAGCGCAAACGAAATCAAGAAACTATCTTAGTTAATGGCAAGATTATAATAATGATTGTAAAATAATTGACTAATACAAGAGATAATAATAAATGATAAAAAAGTAATAACACAGAGAGATGGCAAGCATATCTTATACATGTATTTCATCCAAAGGGATCAATTATTACAAAAAACAAAAAAAACTTGGAACAGAAAAAGAAGTAGGTTTTAAAAGTCGAGAATCAAAATCTGAAAATAACCAAAACCTTCAAGAAAGTTAAAAGAAATCAAAGACTATTAACAAAGCTGAGCTAAGTAACAAAATTCAATATTTACAAGTCCTACCTTATTGCATTACCTCAAGAACGAAGTACTCGGGAAAATCATGGAAGTCATTTGGCCTGGCATGTGAAGGAACAATAATTTATAAAGTGTCAACTAAACAAAACAGTTGATTCTACAAATATTCCATGTGTTAGTTTATTAACTAAGAAAAAGTTGACTCGCCAGAGCAATCCCAACTAAGCAAAGGACCAACGAGTGATCCTTGTATGCGTCACGATTCACAAAGACTCAGGCTTGACTCGGAGAAAGATAGTTTTTATAACCTAACAAGCATTGATATGCCTCAGGAGTTGCTTGGTAATTAGAAGTCAGATGCATTTGGTCCATATACACGGAGAGATCATTGAAATATACAGATTGATCAGGATGGCGCTGGAAAAGATGTTTGTGATCATTGAAAACACTCTTACAATAGAGAAGCGCATTACAGTTATTGAATACAACATTAATATATCTTTTTGGTTCACAAAATTTTGTAGCTTTTGCATTCTCATAATTTTGCTGATTCTTTTGTAGAGTTTGAATGGATGTTTAGAAGAGGATTAAATTCAACACATTGTGTCCACATTAATCTGGTCAAAAACATGTAAAACAAAAAGATCCCAGTCTGAAACAATCCCGAGACCAACTGCAAGACTTCAAGCATGACATTAACAGAATATATAAATCAAAACTGACCTTGGGAGTCCAATATCCGCATCAAATCTTCTGCTTTTATAAAATTTAACCAGATGGAGTAAACCCGCCCAATCAGTATCCTGCAACATCAAGAAATCAATGAGATGAATGCCCAAATCAAAGATAAAAACATCAAAAGCAAGAACATCCAAGAATTTGCAACAAATGAGCCTTGCGCAAAAAATAAATAAACAACAACAAAATAAGGAAGAGAGGATAAGATCAACATAAATCTGTCTTCTAGAAATTCATTTTCCCCAATAGAAACTTGAGAAAGCTAAAAGATTAGAATACCTCAGAAGCTGTATGGGCCAATGCAAAGGCTGCCTCAATTCGGACTCTCCAAAAAGCCTAAACAACAGAAAGTACATATAAATAAATAAATAAATAAAAGACTGATTTATTCATAAGAACTAAAAGAAATCACTGAGAATTATACTTTTAAGAGGCTAATAGATACCTTTGAATCACCGAGGAAATTATTGAGTGCATTAACAACTGCAAATGATAGTTGTGGTAAAGCCTCCAGTGTTGCAATTGCTTGTGCCTGAGCAACAACATCTTTGTCCTTCTCTAATTGATTAATCTGATATACGTATAATCATATGTTAATCAAGAAGCATATTAAACATGAGGAAGTGATCTTTGTTACGAAGCACAAAGAACTGAACCAATCGATAGTATGAAAGATACAACATATTTCACCCAACATCAGGAAAACGTCTAGTGAACATGTAGCTATTGGCAACTAACACAATCGCAACAGATTCAGCTTTACAACAAAAGCACTATGTTTCATTTCTGGAGGGCAAACCATATTTAATAAGCAAGTTTCCATTAGGGGATATAAGCCCATTCTTACCCACATCTGAACAGGTTGATTAAAATGGATTTCAGCAAGATATTCCATTTCTGGATCCGCCCTGAGCCACAGCAAGGGGGATTCAGCACTGCCCAAAAGGTGCAAACAGAATCATTCTCAGGAAAAGTATATGTATAAAATATCCTTCACAGAATTCGAGCATGCCATGAAAGCCTAAAGACAGTAATCACATACCACCAATCAAGAACAAAAGGAAAAGAAAAAAAATTTTAAAAAAAAAAGTGATAACATACTTGGGACGCATATCTGGAGTAGGAAGAGTGTCACCATTATCATCAGAGCCATCTGGTTTGGAACCTTTCTTGGACTTCTGAATGCGTCTTGCAGCAAGCTTTGAATGGCACTGAATTTCCAGCAGCTGCCAAGTCTCTCCAGCCATGGGCAGAATTGGATGGTCATACATTCCATCAAGTTCATGAACTCTAATGCTCATCATTCCAGGCCATCCAACACCGCTTTCTCGGGTTTCAATATCAGGGTTACCATTAGGAATTGATGCAATTGAATCAGGCGGTGCTGTGCAACCCCTCAAAACCGCCAATTCAACCATATTTTTCCGTTTGTTATAGGACAAGCCCATCCTTTTCAAAGTTCAAAACGACTGATAAATATATATACAGAGAAAAAGAGAGAGAGAGAGAGAGAGAGAGAGAGAGAGAGAGAGAGAGAGAGGAAAAAACATTTGAACAAGTAAATGAAACTCTCATGCAAAATGGGAAAAGATAAGTATTGAAATCAAACCTTAGCACAGGACAACCACAAGATCCCACCCAACGAGGAAAGAATTCTTTCAGAAATGGACGTTCAAGGTTGCCAACCTTGTTAGCAAAATGGCGAAACTGCAACTCATAAATTAAGGAAAAAGTCATGCTCCAAAACCTCATATGTTTTAAGGATATTTTTTCCTTTTGAACGATCTCACGTGTTTAAGGAATAGCCTTACGGAAACATCTAATCAACAAACAATGAATAATCAAAATCAGAGCTCAATTGTAGAAACACACGAAAACCCCGCAGGTATCGACCTATCACCAAGGATGTGCAGAAAAAATATAAAATCCTAATTGAGTTGCATCCTAACAACCCATTATTTCTCTTTTTCTTTTTTTATGATACGCTGATATCCAATTATTTAAATAATTGCCAAATTTAAATCATTTCATTCTAAACTTGGGACAGTTGAAAACCATACTTATTTCCAAAACAAATTGAGAAGTCAAGAGCAACTCCGACAATTGGCTGTCAGATAGGTACCCAGTAAATCGGGATAACTTCGGAATGCCTTGGCCAGAAGAAGTTTGACTCAGTTGTTACAGATGGAACTTAATTTGGCTGAGCCAAGTTTTAGATGTGAGCAGGACTTGAGGCACGCACACAACTCATACCTGTTTCTTCTTGTTGGTGATGAATTAAGTAAGAAAAATGTCAGTAGTTAAATACTAAAAAGGATGAACAGTTTGAAGGCAACCAACATAACATATTGTCCCCCATCATGGAAAGAAAGAACTCCTGTAAAATGCTTTGTAAGGAAGTGGAAAAAACAAGCTACAGTGATGAATCACAGAAGCAAGGGTGGACCATGCTTTATCATTTAAAACTGATTACTTGGGAAATGTCAACTGTGGAATACAGTTAGAAACGAAAGTAATGCAATGCAATATAATGAAGGTGGAACTACGCAAATAGTAAGCAAACATGAAAAAAAAATAAGGAAGTGGCATAGAACAGATGAATAGATATCAAATTTAGAGAAAACAACAACAACAATACACTATAATAGCGCGCAATCACCTCTTTTGTACTAAGAGTTCTCAAGGAGCGAGTCTTATCTTGTGCCCTGGAAACGATTGTCTGCAAAATCTGAATATTGAACCATAATATGATGCTATTAGGCAACCATAAATCAATAAAGATATAAAACTTGACTGAGCAAAAAGCAGTAAACAATATCTAAAGATTCTTAACCCATAAAAAAATTAGAAAAATAACACCAGCATAAATTGTCTCTAGCAGTTTCATTCACCTTGCGGAAAGACTCGGGGCCCATCTGCTTTTCCAACATCTGTAGAATTGCCACCTATTAACCACGTAAAAAGAAAAAGATATAAGACAACTTAAAAAATTCAATTATCCAAAGAAGCGTCAAATTATATTGAAAAATCCAAACACCCATAGAAGTGCAAGGTTTACTTACAGACTTCCATGTTCGAATCTTTCCATACAAACCCATGCATTGAGTACCATACAAGTCCGAAGAAGCGGCTGAGGAACTCAAAGCAGTAGCACCATTAATATCTGCTCTACATACAGCACAGTTTGCCTGCACTTAACCAGCAAAAAGAGGTGTCAATTTGCAACTAAAGAATAGTATCTTTCAAGTGAAGCAATCAAGATTCACAAGTTTGCTATTCAGATGAAACACAAAGTAGAAGGAAGTATTAACTCAAGGAAGTTAACCATGCAAAACTAGTGGACCAAACAATGGGAATAGTGGGGAAAAACTCAAAACTCAGTTGGTAATTGGTATTCAATATTAAGATAAAGATGAACTTACCCATAGTAATGGGTACATCATATAATATATAAAATGTGCAACCTACACATGCTTCTCGCTCTTCTTTTAGCAATTTCTGTATTTGATTGAAGGGTTTATAGAAACACAAAAAGAAACTTTCTTCCCAATTATTCCCTATTCTGGCAGTAATAGAGAATCTAAAGATCATGTTGCCAATGAATGATACATCATGGTTTACAAATAACAATCATATCTAGGCTGCAAGCACTAACCATGGCAGATTAAACAAGAAAACACAATAAAGTTCAATGCATGTCAATAATTGATGCATGGGTAGCAAAACTACAATTAATCCCCAAAATAAACATCTAGGAAAAAAAATACAGTCAAATAAGAGATGAAAATTGATCACAAAACAGATCTCTATAAGCATATTCAACAATGAAATTAAATCAAAGAGAAAGACTGAGGACTTGGACCAAGGAAACCCCTGATCATGGTTTTCACTTAGGAAGGCAGTGGTCAAATCACTGCTTGCAGTTCTCCTGCGAACAACCTTGAACTAATCGGGAATTGGAAAATGAAGAGAAAAATTCATGATGGCCTTCATAAGATAATGTGCAGTTAAAAAACATTAAGACATGGGAGAAGCTTTAAGAATTCATGGAGGACCGTATTACACTAATGGTGGTGGAGGATCTTAATGCACTGATCTTCAGACTACTGTTCATCCTCCTTGCTTGCATTGCTATCTCTGCCACCAATCATTAACTAGTTTAAAACTTTTAGTTCCTGCTTTTAAGTAATTTGGGAATAGGTTTTGAATTAAAAAAATAATATGTTGAAAATGAGAAAAAAAGTTATTTCTACCAAGCCACACTTGTACAGATTCTTGTGAAAAATTCTTAATGCAAAAATGTGCACATGTAAAAAAACACATAATGCTTTTTGTTTTGTTAGTACCAAGCACATAATGCAAATTTTCACGATGCACCAAGCACAACAACAATCTCAAACCCCATCTTAAAATTAAAAATCAATCATTACCGGAGCATGTTAGACAATAAAAATGAACACAACCCATATGCAAGACTCAAAGTCAAAGAAAACCTTGTATCGACGATAACGTGCTTCGTTATTCCCAAGGAATCGCTTAATAAATGTATCCGTAAGAAATCCAGCAAGACCATCAAGCAACCAATCTGTCAAGCAACCATATGAGAGTTACCAAAAAAAATTAACTGTTTTAATAGTTTTATTAACATCTAGTTTTCAATCAACTACGAAGTTCAATTTCGTTGTGTAACAGTTTACCATCATTTGGTGCCTCAGCAGTGATATATACTCCAAACCACTGTCTTGCTAGGGCATATGCAAGTTTTATCCTGGTATCTATGGTCTGTTACAACAGATAGGTAAACTACTATTAAAGGAATGCCCAACTAATATCAGTCAGCATAAAACTACAACAAACAAGAGAAGCTGACTAGTAAACTTTTGAGGTAGATAATTGATACTCTTAAAGGAAAATAATAAATTAAATTAACTTGTGCAGGTTAATAGGCGCAGGACTTGTAGACTGATAGTGTTGCTTTCAAATCCTTGACAAATGAAAATAATTTCAAGATACGAGAGACACAAGGAACAACCGCTTACTGAGGCGGCATTTTGAGAGATTTTCCTAGGTCATTTTCGAGTCTCCTGGTGTTCCCCAGGATATATTTAGGAAGTCTATATGGAAGTTAAAGTCTAAAGCTAAAGTCTTATGGAAATTACTTGCTTTTGCAGGTATCTGGAAGCTTTGGAAGGAAAGAAACAAAAGGGTGTTTGACGGAAAAAATCTTTGAAAACTTTTGCACCATTCTCACAATTTAACATTTTACTAGTAACAATGGATTATTTCAAATCATAATCTATAACTTGTATAGCAGTATCAGGTTAGCAACATGGATTACAATAGAATGCAAGGCGAGCGAAAAAGCATTTTCAAATTAAAGATAGGAAACAAGATAAAAAGCCTATGAACAAAAAAAATCCCCATTCTTAACTGAATAATGCAATTAATTAATTTCCTCAAATTCGCACATCGGCACATGTAATTCGAAAAATATAAAATTTAGCTGCTAATTAATGCATTTGATGCTTGATTAGATCTACTGTTTTAGAATGGCCAAAAACCAAATCCTTAAGAATCTCCATCTTTGCTCTCTCCCTTCTAGGAATTGAAACCTACCCCTTTGTCTTGAGGAAGGCATCTACCTAACTGACAAAGGACCTTATTTCAAACCTTCAACTTCTCCAGCCTTCTGATTTCTCAAAACTTCTAATTTAACCTTAGTCCCAAAATACATTTCATAAGAACTTCTCAAGTGGGTGATGATATTCTTGTCCGACCTGAATCAGAAACATATCTTAAGATTCTTAATGGCTCAAAGTAGGGACATGTTGGTCATTACACCAAGTAAAATATTCTCCATCACTGGTACACTATGGAGTCTCCAGCAATGGTAGAGTTACCCCAACTCAGGCTTAAAATAGGGTCTATCAGTTGTTTCGTTACGACAATGCATGCCCAGCAGCCCAAAATTAAAATTGAAAACCGTTGTCACAGTTATCCACTGATACAGTATAGAAGAGTCACCAAAATGCAAATCCATTTTCTTTCGCTATTATGAAAGGCAGATCCGACCAACCTAATGAAGTGTTTTATCATCGTGAAAGCAAGGAACAGAACCTCTACAGCCAAACGCGTCACTAAGAATACCGCATTCCTTTGCTATAGAAGTTATATGAATGTTGTTTGATGGAAGCCATCTAAGAGGTTTCCTAGAGCCAAAATCAGCTCAATTTTCACAATGTTAACAATTTTACGATTTTTGGACAGATGTTATCAAGTGGTTAAGATTATTTTTCAGCTTAGAAGGATAGGCTAGGAGATAAAGTGAAGGAGGATTTATTGAAAGAAGTGTCAACCATAAGGTTCGTTATCATGACCCGCAGTGTAGGCTTGGAATCTAGAACACAGCAAAGGGTATGTAATTACGCATGCTCAAGAAAAGTAACCTACCTGATCAATAACCTTCTCGTCAAATAAGACTTGTGAACTAAAGATACTCAGGGAAGCTCCCAAGCTCAGTGAAGATACTGTAACTTCCGGTTCAATAAAAATTTGTTTGTATGATCCAAATGGAAAGGATGCAGAGAGGTAATCCTCATAATGGCTGTAAAAGGGAGAAAATTATGAAACAACCATACTTCAATAAATAAAAATGATACTATCTATACTTAGACACAAAAAGCAATAGAAAGTAGACATTAACAATAAGCTTAATATAAATGACAGTCAACCTGAATGCACTATGGAAAAATCCAACAGTATTTCGAAGCTTTGAAATGTTAGGCGACAAACACATATGTGACAAAATACCACTATGACGGTCAGGAAAAATTTCAAATGGTGCAACTGCCAAGGAAATCCATCCAGCAGAAACTGGAACACTTAATTTGTAAACGTAAGTTTTGCGAGGAGGGTCATCCTTGCTTAAGACCTGCACAAGAGAAACAGTTTATAGAGAAGTTAAAACCTCAGGAAATATCCATTTAGATGGCTACAATACAAAAAGTTGGGATTTCCAAAGACAATAATGTTGCCGAAAGCCAACAAGACAAAAATAATAAAAGTGCATAGCAATTAAAACAGATAATATCAAACAACTACTTCCCGTAAAAACACGAAAGATAAGTCTCATATAAGTTAACCAAACCCACCCTGTTTTAAAAGGTTAGGCTCCCCGTGAATCATGACAAGTGTTATGAAGATAAACACAACACTCCGTACTGTAGCATAGATCGTCCATATGAAAAAATGAGTTTCAAAAGGTGTTCACAGTAGTGGCAAAACAACCAAGAGTTAGTGGTGGCAACTTAGGCTACATCAGCTATGTTTAGTTAAAGGAGAAAAAAAAGAACCTCAAATCCTTTTTTCCTAAAATTTGTATAATTTTGTGTTCCAAGGGTTATGGGAAAAATTGAAACCCAAAAATTAACGAGCTCTTAAGCAAAAAGGGAAGGCGGAAGAGAGAGAGATGAACTACATAGCCCATTTGTCAGTTCTTCCTATATTCTCAAAGCTTCTCCATTGTATTATAATACATACAAGAATAGCCTCTATTGTTGTTGTTGTGTGTGGGTGTGTCTATTCCTTATTAGACCCATACACCTTGTTATAAGTATCGTTACGCCAACAGAGAATTCTAGTATATGCTTTTCCAAAGGCAGCAAAGATCACTTGTGGATTCTTATCTATTATCAAAACTTCTCCATAAAATTATAATAAATACGAGAATAGCTATGGTGTTGTGCATGTGTTAATTCCTTATTAGACCCATAGACCCTTGTTATATGTATTGTACGCCTCACTCTAATAGTTCAAGCTTTCAGAGTAAGTGGTTGTTAACATGGCATCATAGCTAAATGTCTTTGGGGGGTCATGGTTCAAATATATAGCATAACACTGATGAGGAGTGTTGTTGTGTATGTTCATCATGATTCACAGGATCGGTCGATCATGCACGGGATCAGCAGGATCGGACTGGGATCGGCTTGAACCTTTACGCCTGGCCACATCCAAACCCAACTCGTCATGGGATCAGTTCAACTCTAACGATCCTTATATGGATCGGTGCAGGATCAGTGAGATCGACAGGATCGACGAGTCGACTCGGGCAAACCATGACAATACCATCCAAAAGACGATGTTAAAAATACTTGGACTTGGTCATAATCGTCCAAGATCGGTTTGACCCGTCCAGTACGACTCGGCAGAATTGGATCTTTTTCATCTTTTGCCTTTTTTAAATCCTTTTTTGGGTTCATGTTGGGATTGGGCAGAATCGGCCGGTCCGGCTGGATCGACTCGGGATCGGGCACTACCAATCCGGCTACCGATCATGAGTCGGCCAACCATGGTGTTCATTCCCTATTAGACCCATGGAGCCTTGTTATATACTTATATGTACTCTTATGCCTCCCACTAACAATTCAAGTTTAGAATCAGTGGTTCTTAACAACTTAACATGGTATCAGAGTTTGAAGTAGTGTAGCGCTAATGGGAGTGTTGTTCTTTGTGAATCTATTCTTGTTAGACCCATAGAACCTTGGTATACTTATTGTTAAGCCTCACTTCACAGTTCAAGCTTTTAGAGTACATGATTGTAAACAACTGAATATGTAAACTACCCAAATTGATTTAATGATGCAGTTTTTTCTTAAGTTCTTAACTTTTTAAACTACAATGACTTGTCTCGACTTTCAAGTATGAAAATAGCCCCAATAATTGGAATCTTTAGCATGAAGCTTATTGGTTCGTTGATGAGGTTATAAATAACTTTTCTCCAACACTCTCACCCGTAATTAATTTAAAAGAATATGCTCTATCTAACAAAAATTGGTAGATTTACATTCCTCTTGTTCTTATATAATATGATCATGATTAAACTTCTTCTCATTCTTTTGGCATTTGCCCCAAGTAAAGTGAGCTGAATGACAACCCTTTTAATGTTTTTAATTCTACCCACAACCTAACAATAATACAGAGCGACTTTATCTCACCTGATGAAGTAAGGATCCATTGCTAATGGCCACAAGATTCTCAGGAACTGTAAATTCCAGATCATAGCTGCATAGTCAAAGTAGTTACTGTATGATTTGCCTAGCCCGGATAAAGAAAATAATAATATATACAAGCTAAATGGTCTCTTAATTACTTGTCTCTCCAATAAATAATCACACTAGGAGGAGTGCTGGTGGGACCAATTCAATTACGAATGGAAACTTTCTTTGGTCTTTTTGTTTTCTTCATTTCTTTTTTTTTACGCAAATAGAAGAGTTGTATAGAATTTCTATCAAGCTAAAACAAAGCCATTCTCACCAGCAACGTTGCGAGCTACTCTCCCTACAAGGGAACCAGCAATGAGCTCGCCTTATCTGATTATTGGTATGCATCACATTTTTTCCAAAATGAATTCCTGATTCTGCTTTCTCAACCCAATAGTCGATCCGAACCAATTTCACAATCTGCACGCAAAAAATAACTACATAAGAATCAGAAATTCAAATTTGGGCCTGTCAAAGAAACCCCACAGCAGCCCAGGTCTAACCGCGCAGACCAAATCATCCACCCAAACACCCCCAACAAATCAAAGTACCTGTTTGGGTTCCTCTGAGGACTGAGAACCATTCTCTGCCCTAATTTCACCTTCTTTCACCGGTTTACAACACAAAATCATCAAATTCGGAGCCATTTCTTTATCAAGAGACGAGAAGTAAGTCGAGCATGCGGCATCTGCAGCAGAACTAGTGGATGAAACAGAACGCCATCTCCTATCATCATCAACAAGTTGGTAATGCGGGAAGAATTCAAACTCAGCCGGCTCTCCATCTACAGAAATACTATCGATGATCATATTATCTGCGTGTAACCCTACAAGTCCACTCTCTGGAACTGCAATTTTTAGTTCGGTAAACCTAGAGAGAGAAAGAGATAGTTAGAGAGATATCAAACTATCAGAGCACAAACAATAAAGATGGAGTTGAAGAACTGAAAAAAAAAAAAAAATTGATTATCCATGAAAGTGAGCTTAAAAATAATACCCGTAAATACGACGTTTGTCGATGTCGATTGAAAGACAAAGCTTCTGGTGCAGAACGACCGCGCCTGAATTGTCTGATTTCTGGTCTTCAATCTTTAGCTTGCGAGGTTTCGCCATTTTTTGGATTTGGGATTGAGGATGACCTAATCTACTTCGCGGGCTACAAATTGGATCTGCTTAAAAGGAGCGAATGGGGAGCTTTATTTATAGATGAACATCTGAAGAACTGAAGAAAAAAAAAAAAAAAAAAAGCAAACACTGGGAGTACCGGTACGCCCTATTTTCGCCTCTTTCAATCTTGGGCGTATATTTAGATGACTATAGTCATTAAAGTAGCATTCAATGGTCCGGATGGTATGCGCTGGAACATACTGGTGGGACAGCATGTGTAAAATATAAATAATTTTCTTGGCACAACACCAAATCGACCATTAAATCGAAGAGAAAAATGTAAGGAAAATGTTAAACTTCCAGCATTTTTTTTACATCCCACGATTTTTAAATAATCTCATATCCCTCGTGATTTGCATCATTTTTAAATTGACACAAATACCCTCCTAAATAGTCTTTGCAGTACACTTTGCAGTAAGTGTAGCATCACCGAAAATGTAAGTGGCCATGCACCCCAACCCCAGTTCGTATTTTTATTTTTTTGCATAAACTCACTTCAATTAAGAATTGTTCTATTTGAACAAATTACTTACATAATGCACTTTATGATTTGCCACCTTGTTTGACAAACAATATTCTATCTTGTACATCAAGTGATATGGCAAATCAAAAAGTGCCATGTGACATTATCAAACCCTAAATTTTCTACAAAAAGATCTAGTATTATATTATTATTTTAAAGTGTACCCTATAAAATTTTATGTTTGAATATAAAATAAATGTAGACGTGGCAATGAGATAAGGTTAAGGTTGACGCCATTTATTAGACAAATCAATTTCCCTATCCCTATATAACCTCTGTAGCCTTAACCCTAACTCTCATAACCCTAGTTATATTAAGTTAAGAGGATATATGTAATTAAAATAAAGCTTTGATGGATACTTAAATAAGGTTTTATAAGCTTTTTCAAAAAAATAAATAAAATTTTATATAGAGAAAATGAATGGAAGAAAAAATATTTTTATTAAAATCCTAATTAATACTGGTTTAGGCAGTTTGGCAGGTTGGTTCGCTGGTTCCACGAACCAAGCTTATTTTTTGCAGATTGAACAAACCCAACGTTAACACTCGTTTAATTGCGCAGGTTAGAGTTGATTCTGCCAGGCCTAACTTCGACTGGCAATCTAAAGTAAGAACTTGAGCCGCATGTGAATTCTTTAAAAAGTTTTACTTATGCAATTCTTAGAAGATTAATTGTTTAATGGTTAATTATCCATTGGCCTTGATTTCGCTAAAGATAATGATTGTTCTCACTTCGATTAGCTTTTAGGGACGACGATGATAAGGAAACTTTATTTTCATCCTAATTTCTCTTATTAATACAATCACTCACACACTATTTACACTCGTATGTAGCCATACATATACAGAGATGCAAATGGTTGATTTTTTTATGCATGTAAGACAGATTATCTTCGTAAAATTTTACATCACTATAATTTTTTTTTGACATTATCAAATGTTAATTGTAAAATTTTTTCATTAATTTTCAACCTATCTATAACCCAAAGAAGGATATGGTATACACAAAATACTCAAACAAACTTCTATATTTATCTCACAAAATAACAACTAAACTCCAAATCATAAAGAATTAATAAGGGTGCTGTTAAAGGGGTTCCTCAAAATATTGGGGGGATGGA